>JAZHYW010014247.1:0-14867 GCA_037355805.1 Ixodes ricinus
GTGTACAGCTTCCACGTTTGGTAGTCTGCGTCATCCGATAGCAATGTTAGGAAAAAAGGACCAAAAGAAAACGTAAGTCGTTTACAACCCCTTGTAACACCGAAATAGAGAGTAGCTCTTCAGGAAGAGGAGGTAAGGGTATTGAGGGAGCGTGTACCCCTCCTTCCTCCTCACCTCCTCATCCTGCCTGCTACTCCTCCTCCGAGCATCTTCAGTGATGACGTCACACGTGACGACGACGTCATCGTGATGATGACGTCACGTCATCACGATGACGTCACAAATGACGTCACCGGTGACGTCACCGGTGATTACGTCATCAGTGACGTCATCGTCATGATCACGATGCCGTCACTGATGACGTCACCATTGACGTCATCGTGATGACGTCATTAGTAACGTCATTGTGGTGATGACGATGATAGTGACGTCTTCGTGATGACGTCACCTAGATGACGTCACTGATGGCGCTACTAGTGACGTCACGCGCCCCATAATGCACCGCGCGGTTACGCCGACGCCGACGGCGACGGCGACGCCGCTCAAGCCGGAAACGTGCGCTTAAGAGCTGCGCTCTAAAACGCATGAATCAACAACTTAAAATTAATTCGTGAACAACCCCACAGCAAGCAGACTGGCTCAAGGACCTTCTTAGTGTTGCATATATTTTGAGCGAGATGGCGCAACGTGTCACACCAAACTTGATTACCCTGAGGGTATGGCAGCTCGCTTGCTGACTGCTGCAGATGTTGACCACGGGACTCGATAGTCGATGCAGTAAGCACCATTTTTCTTTTCCTGTTACTATTCTTAGTTAGATACATCTGCGCGTCCATAGTCGGTGACAAGAGTGAAGTAGAAGCTCCTCCCACCTCTCAGCTTTTGGCAGAGCAAACACGAGAGAGGAGATCTCCCTCCAGCCTTTGCTCTGCTCAAGTTGGAAAAAGGTGGGAGGAGCTTGAACTTCACACTTAACCTGTCACTGACTATATTCAGCTCAGTCAAAAAACAAAACAAAAAACACCCGTATATATATATATATATATATATATATATATTAGGGACCAAACTCGCTCATCGAATGGTACGAAAAAATGAAAATGGCAAGCAACAGTGATCAAGACATGTGGCAGTGTTGAAAAGGAAGGAAACGTCGCGCCGGGTTCAAACTTCTAACGAAAGACCGGCTCAGTTCTATATTCCCCGTACACGATTTGTACAACCGCAAAGAAAATAAGTAAAAAAAATACCGCCGGCTTTTGTGGTGGTCTGCGAGAAATTGTTTAGGGAAAGCACCCCTAAGGACAACCTCCTTACTCCCTTTGGGGAGGCACGCACTCGTCCGTTCAGATGGTGTAGTCCTTCGAACGTGCGAATTGTGCAGGCACGTATGTTTTCGTGTTGATGTGAAGAAGCGACAGTACGCTTCCGGGTCGCCAATGACGAAATTGAATTAGGGAAAAAAACAAAAACGTACGTAGAGAACAACGTTTTTTGTCTTTCTCTCTCTCTCTCTCTCACACGTCTGAAAATGAATGCCACGCTCCTGGCGCTGCTCTTGGAGACCCTTCAGTACACACATCCATAATTGTACAAGCACACGCACATGCTTTCAGAATTTGAGTTTCCCCAGTGCGGTCTCTCACCAAAGCCCGCTAACAAACTTTTAAAAAGATTGCTCTCTAATAAAAAAAAATAATAACGGTTGGCTTGGGCCGCCTTAGGCCGGCATGCACATTAGAAGTTGTAAAAAACTGAGATTTTTAGGACGCGTGTGGTTTTAATTAGAAAAAGCTCCATCCAGTCCGCGAGCACCTCTCAATACTTAAGTAGGCGTAGTATGCCACAGTGCTTAGTAATGCTCTTATCACTGGCACGTCCGCCCTATGATTTCGAAAAAATCTGGCACTGCCCTGTGGGCATATTCCTATCAAGAACTTCACTGTTTTGGGATATTATAATTGGGACCACATTGCTGCTCGAAGAACAAGAGACGTGTGTCGGTAGATAAACACTTCAAAGCAATCAAGGACCATCTTAATTTTTGACCCGAACTACGCAATGAAAGCCATGGACATAGTATTTCCCACCTCCTTTTTAGAAGGCCACCTGAAAAATGAATTGAGGCAGTCACATGAAATATATACCACTTATTCTATATCCGCGAGGTCGTTGCCTGTGACACCAAGAACCGACGAGCGAGGTAATGGGGGGGGGGGGGGGATTTCGGAGGCAGCTGGACCAGAAACATCCTCATCTCCTCAACTTCCCGAGCACATTCAGGGTCGTGTGTATCACATGTCCACTCCTTATTCAAAAAACGGCAACAATAAATATGAAAGAAAGCCAGACTCGTGTAAAAGGTGACCTTCTCATCCTGCTCCTGCAGGGCCGCCTCGGTGAACCTGTAGGATCCCACGGCTCTTGCTGTGGCCCAGCTCTTTGCTGGGTGGGGCACGTCGTCCTCGAGGAACTGTATGTTCGATCCTCCAAGGCTTGTCTGACATGCTGTGTCTGCACATAAGTGGGTTTAGTTTATCGCGTAGTTCCGACAAAATAGTGAATGAAACATAAAATAGTAAACAAGAAATAGCGCAAGAACAAGGTAGGAAGAAGGCAAGGAGAAGAAAGAGCGGTACTAAGAACTGACTTTCTAATATCTAGAAAAAGAGGAGGACGAAGTTCGGAGGATTTTTTGATTACTTCTTAATACACATAAAAGAGGCGATGAAACATTTACTAGGAACAACAATCGGAATCTAGAAATAAAAAGGAAAGTGAAGATCTATTACGCATTTTGCTGCGCTGTTTTTAGTCCCTACTGGCAGCAACGCAGGGCTCGGGAACAGGAACGGGCGCAGCGATAGTCACAGGCGCAGCGACAGTTACAGGAGCAGGAACAGTCTCAGGAACATGGCTTAGAGGATCTAGGAAATAATCAGTAAAATTACATATCTTCTTGATATACAGGAAGCAGATGAACACAGGTCCTACCTTGCTTCGGAGGGAGGCGTGTTTGCTGGCAGCGACGGCTCAGTCGATCATAGTGACCTGGGTCGGGTCTGTTCAGCGTGCGTGAGATGCCGGTTTTTCGCCGCTCTCTGATAAGCACACATTCGAGTTTCTTGAGCATGTTTCTTTGTAACGATTGAACTTTCGCCGCAACTAGGCCTAAAGCAAAAACCATACATGAGCGATTCTTCCAGGAGAAGCAACGGGACAGGACCCGATAGCGGCTCGGTCCGAGTAAACTGTGCTGTCTGAAGACCCGGAATAGAACGACCACACTGAAGCGCAGCTGCCACGAGACTCTATTTTTAATCTATTTGGTTAAGAAGAGGAAGTAGAAAGGGCAAAGGACAGAAGAAGACGAAGTGACCGGAAAGTAATTAAGTAGAAGATACAACAAAAACCGCATGCCTTAAAAGTTTTGTGGAAATCTCACCGCTTACATCCGACGAAAGCAAACGGTGCCGACTCTTACCCGTTGCCTTCCCACGGAGAGCGACATTGCTTTCTCACACTCTTTTGTTCGGACTCTTCAAGAAACAGGAGTCCGCAAGCTTGCTTTCCTCTTTTTCTTCTTCGACTGCGACTTCGTGTGGTATCCAACCATCACGCACGACACCATACTGGCGGTGCGAATTCCGGTGTCACCGAAGCCAAATGAAGATTCGCGGCGAAGTGCGGTAAGACCTCGTGCGGGGCCGGCTGTCTGCTGTAAGAGACTCAAAGATGGTGATGTAACTTAAAAGCACCGCGCGCAATCCGCACAGAAGCCGTAGATAAGTACTCGCTATATTGAAGAAAAAATATATACCTCGTAATTCAGGGACACTGACGGAGCTGACAACAGTCATAACGCCAAATTTGAAAACATTGACCGGAGTTGCCCTTTAGCCTCGTTTATACATTCCAAATTTCTCATTATAAATATCATCAAGCTTCCAAGCAGTACGGAGATACTTGGCCAGTGTCGTGCCAGTGCCGGCCGGAAATCGGATCCAATATGGGCCAAATGTCCAGTTTTGCGGCACGGTCCGATATTCGGCGTGCATTGGCGTACCGTCGTTTCTCCATCGGCGTTGCATTGGCCCAATATCGTGCAATAGTCTACTGATTAGGCGTTCGGCTGATTATACCCGCAATGTTGTGAAAGTACTGCACGCATTGGCCCGGGTGTCGACCGGGCGTCGCATATGCGTGTGCTCTGTATCGACCAGACGTCGTGTGATTTTTCTTAGATGGGCCGTTGCATATCAATTGTCGCATATCATCCACATACACGGGCAAACGAAATTGTTTTAGATCGATATAAAAAAGTATTACACACATCAACTCGACGCATTTACCAAAATGACACTGCTCTGTAAAACGGACAGAAAATTAGAAATAGAATTAACACAGTTTACAACGCAAGCAAAACTCATATATATAAAAAATAAGGATAATAAAAATTCACTCGGAAGCAGAACTACTGTTAGATGCACCTCGCTGTATACTCACTAATAAAAGTGAATGTCGCGAATAACAGACAAAGAGGCAAGAGAACACGGAATGAACTAAAGATCTAATGGGAGATAACTTGTGCTAGAAACGAAAAAAGGACAGACTTGGAGAAAGCAGCAGCCAGCATCAACGGCGGTAGCTGCGAGCGATGGTGCGCCGGCGTAACAGCTGGCAATCGCGAAAGAGAATCAGTGAATTTATCGGCAATACGGCACTCGGCTCTTTATCTACTAGACTCGTCATCTCGGATATTCCACCTAGAATGTTCAAGAAAGAGCTAGGGCAAGAGTGAGTAGGCATCATTTTGGCCTCCTTCTTTTTTATGTTTGGGGTGAAAGTGTATGAAAATCTTCTAGATCAGTGGTCGTCAACCTTTTGGCACAGCGGGCCGAGTCGCCGCGAAGCCAAGGCGGAACGGGCCGGACGGCAAGCAGCGGAAACAGCAAATTAGTGAACTTTACGTTTCTTTTTTTACTGCCTCGCGGGCCAGTTCCGGCCCGCAGGCCGCTGGTTGCCGACCACTCTTCTAGATGAACCAAGAAGCTATCTTCTCGATCATGCACGCGGCAATATTATGTAATCAGAGAAAGATGCATAATCTAACTCGGGCCGCACAGAGCAACACACACACAAAATCGAGAAAGAAGGTCACCCACATTCACCTGGTCTCGCTTTCGCTTTAGCTGTTGCCGAAAAGCAATTTTTTTTTATCGAAGCGTTTAACATACACAGCGGAATAATTATATGAAGTCTAATGAAAAAATCGCCATTAACAAAAGGTTGGCATGGACGTATTCCGACCGTTTATGATGAAAAACCACGCTCGCGACTGCAACGCACAAAAGCAACATAACACTGAAAAGCTAATTTCTGACACCGGACCTACGCGGCCCCGTCACGGTCACCATCACGGTAACTTGGCAAACAGGCGAAGACTACGTCGTCTCAATGAGCCCATCAGGGCATCAGAGCGAGTGACGTGACAAAATTTGGTCCAAGCGTTTTTGTCCTACGGATTGTATCGGAGAGAGGTTACGCGTTTCGCTCCACCCCTTTGATTTGCTTGAAGCGGCCGTCCCGCTCGCTCACAGCCACAGGAAGGCAAGGTCGAAGGAGGATGGGCAATGTAGCGAATCTCCCTCAGTATTTTTGTGTCTTTTAGGGCAAAACTAAGAAAATGTCGTTTTGCCTAATATTTTTTTTTCGTCGCCGGTTTTGTGTCGAACGACACTCACGTGGCTCAACTAAAAACAGCGGCAGGTACGGTACGTCAGGATTGTGTCGGATCGACCCATTCGAGACCTCACAGATATCGTCTGGATCAAAATGGCATCGGCACAATCTTTCCGACTTTACGGCAATATGGACGCCTAGTGTGTGCAACCTGGGCTCCTTCGACGCGGAACAGCTAAAGGGTGATCTCGCGAGGCGGCCTGTCCCATAGACTGTACTCCTTCCTACGTGAAGCAGGCCAAAGTTACCGATGCTAAAGAGTAGGCCCCATAAAGGAAGAAAGCAGCTCCCGGCTATTTTCGCCACAATGTAATACAACGCGGGTAGCCATCATTTGTTTTTCAGTCAATCCAGGCGAATGCAAACGCGAATGCAAAGGAGAACGCAAAGGCACGTCGGGTGCTCCACAAAACATGCCCCCAGTATTCTATGCATATTCCTATGCAACACCAGCAGTATTATGAATTTAAGCAAGAGTCACATATTAAAAAGTTTAAGCACTGCATTTTGTTGTGACGGGATGTCGTAAAGTGAGATCGGGTAAAAAAGAACGTTCAGCCTTTCCACTCTCACAAAGAAGGAAGACCAGCGGAGCTGTACTCTACTTCGTTTCAGCTTGGGTCCAGACGCAGGCGATGCTACAAGCGCGAGCTCCGGGCTTTCAGCGTCCCTGCCAAGCACGCCCGCTCGTGCAATGCAAGCACTGTTCAGGGCCACACGCTCGCGCTCGTAGCATCGGCTGCGTCTGGACCCAAGCTGAAACGAAGTATCGATACACTGTGTGCTTCTTCTTCGTCGTCGTCTGTTTATCGCGCTTTCTCCTACGATGAATTCCCACCAACGCGCCCAACTATCCATTCTTCTATTATAGCTAGAAAGGTTGCCGCCATCTACGAGCGACGGCGGAAACCATACTGGTTGTGTGCTTGCCAGTCGTCGCATATAGATGGCGGTAGCTGTCCAGGTAGGTTTGTTTCGACATACACGGACGCGATCCTCGGGAACCTATCCCTTAACAGCTCCGCTGTTAAAGTAACCGAAACTTTTGTCAATGAGATCTCAGGATGTTGTGCACGGTACTAAGTCCATATAGGATCGCTTCGATTTTCCAAGAGGTCTATGTCTAGTTTCGTTTTGTGTCCGTAGTAAAAGCGAAACTAGAAAAGTATTGGGCTGGGTTCTGGCCTCGACTGGCTTTCTACGTCTTTTGAATTTCATACGCGTTTCCTTGTCTATGTTAATATACGTCCATGAATAAAACAATCCGTGACCGAGTTAGCAGTGCATGGTGCTTTCAGGCAGTATTGAAACCCCGCCCACCTAGTTTTGGTTTGAGCTTTCAAAGATTTTCTGGAGCCTCCCATCAGAATATTCGATCGTGTGGCAAGTCCTTGTCAAGAAAGTTCTCGACAGCGAAACATATATCGAAGCTGTGGCTTCCAACATCAATTCAGTAGCCGTCGAATAATATACAATGCCTTTTTTATTTTATATTCAGAAAAAGCGTCACGAAGAGAAAGGGGCAGATGCTAATGTAAAACGGCAGGTTGCACGTATAAAATCACGTGTCAACTCCGTGCATTTAACTAAAAGAAAAGGGCGTCCTACATCATTCGACCGCGAAGAAGAGGCAACTGATAGATATCTACTGCCACTGCTTATTTTATATAGGTTACGTTGTCGAGAACAACTTTGACAATAACATGTCATATCCAAGATTTTACTTGAAGCGCCCAGAAGATAAACGAGAGCTAAAATAAAAAGGGCTGCAGGGTTTGAATATCGTGCCAACCGCGTGGAAGCCACGAGCTCTGACAACTCGACCGCGCAATTGTATAAGAATCTGCGGTCCTGTGCTTGAAATCCGACGTACACATCGCGGTTTCCACATTTGCCTGTCTTTTGTTTTCCCATGTCCTTGCCCCAACTTTGCTCCCCTCACAGCGTAGGAGAGAGGAGCGCCAAAACGATTATGTACCTTACGGAAAACTGAAGGTGTACGCAGGCCTTTAACGATAAGCAAGCAACGTAGAAGAACTTGAAGATATAAAAAAAAACACGCATGAAATGGACTTTTGTTTTTACTGTTCGTTCACTAGCGAGTTCTTTCTGGTCTTCTTGATATGCGGAAGTATAGATTGCCTTTCCTGTCGGAGTTTATCGTTCTCGGTCCATCGTAATCTGCCATCGTCGTCTCCAACGTCGTTATTATACATTGCAGTCTGTCGTGTCGTTTCCAGTAGTTCGTTCATGTCCGTTGTGCTGGCTGGTTGATGTAGTTCGTCGTCGTGGTTTGTCGTCGTAGTTCGTCGTCGTAGTTCGCCTCCCCCCCCCCAAATCTAAAAAGGAAAGACGATGCCTGCTACTGCGAATGAATGGCAGCATAAAAAAAGCCACGCGATGCTTGAAAGAAGCATTCCCTATACATAGCTTGCTCTGACGTCACTTGGTCAGACGTAATGGCGGAAAGGGCGCCTGAGAGGGTAGCTTCTACTGCCTTAAGGAGGCGCTTCTGGCAACCAGAAAGGAAGGCGGACTGAGGTCAGGTGCAACCTTATCGCTGCGCCCCAAGCGGCTAACTTTAGAACTGCAGCAATGGGGACAACAAGAATGACTTAGCGCTCGTCTGACGTAATCAAACGCGGCGTTTGTGTTCGGGTGGTGTTCGTGTTCTCTCGTCACCCGAGGAGAGCCTCTTTCGTAGCCACTCTGGCCTACGTGAACAATGCAGCAAGCACCATGCATCTCTCCAGCACCGGGTCAAGTCGGAAGTGGCTCAAACTCGCATCCTCTGATGACTGCCTTACGCCTCTCCGTTTCACGTCAATACCTCTTGCATTACGTAAAAGACCAAGTCCACAGGCCTTCTGTTGGGTAAAGACCCCCTCCGTTATAGTTCAATATCCTCGCCAATATATAAGAAGCTTTTGACAACGAACGCAATTTCATCGCGATCGAATGCATTTTTTTAATAGGTTATGTTTTTTTTTCTTGACTTGCACTGCGTTTTTATATTAGGTATGCTGTCGAGATCATGCTTGCAAAGGGATGCAATAAATTCCAAGATTCTACTAGGAAGCTTCACAGTATAAGTAAAGGCTAGAATGAAAACTAGGTGGTGTTTGCCCTGGAAATCATGTACAGTGACAACTTGTCCACGCACGCGGCCATTTTACCCTTTCAACTTGCACGGCAACACCGTGCACCCCAGTCATTTCTTATGAACGTCCAGCGGCCTGTCACGGAAGCTCTAGCGGCTTTTTCCGGTGATGCGGCCAGGCGGGAGCGAAGGACACCAGTTGCCCTCTCCGAGCTAAGCGTGAACATCTGTGTGTACCCGTCTGCACCTATCCGTGACTGCTCGCGTTTTATCATTCCCTAGTCACGCTAAAAGGCTAACTGCCCTTTACATTTGGACTTTTTCTCATAGTTTTCTGTCTCACCACTTTTTCCCGGTTTCTGGTTTATTTCTGGGGAGACAGTTCGGCCACCCTATAATAAGAACTGCTCCTTCATTCGTACGACGGTCTCACACAGTAATAAAAATAACAAAAAAAGGGAAGAGAGAGAGAGGGGGGGGGGAGAGACTCTCGTCGCGTTGGTTGTATGTTAACCGATTACCAAATTCATACGACACGTTGAATTTTCTATTTATTGCTGTTTGAAATAGAAAAAAAAATATAATCGGCAGCAATTATCTTGATTTTATTATCCCCTGCTGTCATTTTTGTTAGCTTATTATTCTCCTTGGCGTTTATTGCCTGTCAGCAATGCAGGCTTTCTATTTGAACAGCTGCTTCAGTATGTTTGAATCTGGACAAGGCACAGGAAGGTCAGTAATGGCGGCTCAGACTTTAAACTCATGAAATGCGTCGATTAGACTAAAAGAAAACAACATAGTAGAACGGTCAACATAGAGACCACATGCCACCCTCAGGTCAAAAGAAGGACGGCTTTCCCTAGCTGTAAAGTAATACCCGAAAAGTATAGTAATTTTGTACTCTTATTAAACCGAACCCGAAGCATACTTAATCGTACATTTTTAATTTACTAACAGTAAATTAAATATACACCTTCAGTAGGCACACTTTAATGGCTAGACATGGTCGATGCGCATCGAGTTCATTCCTGAAATATGATTCACCATAAAAGATTTTCAAAGGAATAGCTGAGATGTTTAAAGTATAACAAAAATATTCTTCATGCGCAGTTTGTTTCATAAACGAACAAAACCAGTATAGCTTTAGTGCATTGCTTGTTACTAGGGCTCTTCTATTTTCTTCAATTTAACACAGCCGTGCAGTGCTTGTAAATAATCGTAAAGGAAAGACCCGTTTGCACCGATCAAACTGAACGATAAAATGGTAGATTCAACAGCTGACGCTGTGTTTCTGGGCTCCAGGGCCATAGCCCCCGAAATTGCTAAAAATTGCTGCACGTTCGTTGTTGCGGGATAATATACTGCGCCGTTATAATTTTTTTACTTTTGTTTTTTGAGGATGGCAGGAGTTTTTTTTGTGACAATTCATTCTTCAATACAAATGTCACACGACTCTTCATTGGACCGGTAATTTTAAACCCCAGCTTGCAGTTCCAGCACAGCTGTGAAAGTCGTTCGAAAACATTCAAGGTTGCGAATGTTTTCATTGTTTTGCTTTAATAATGATAAGTAAAATTCATTCTTTGTCCTATAGCTAAAGTAAATGACGGCTGACGCAACGCAGGAAGTGGTGTATTATGTTATGTCTCTCGCTTTCCGACTCATTCTTCGGAGTTTTCATCGGTTAAAGCGCTAAGCTCATTGGCTGCACAGCGAGAGAAGATGGTCTCAACCAGAATTGTAGGGTACTCATGACAAGCAATCAAATGACTTGTAACCAATCCCTTTTTGGAGTAATTTTGTAATATTTTTATTACTTTTTTTAATTAATCACACTAGTAGTTTGATTACCTTTGGAAGTACTAAACTTACTCGAAAGCGTAACTGTTTCTCTTTCCCCTCACTGTTGACGCCCCTTATACATTCAAGATTTTAATCCAAGGAGTACTCACACCTTATGTCTCCAAGGGGAGTATGGTCTACAACCTTTGGTAGACTGAGAAGATAAGTAAATCGGGGTTCTAATCCAATAATGGACCGTACAATGTCCTTTTTAAAACCGGCGGAGAAATGTGTGTTTTGAAGATGTGAAACAAACAAAAAGCCAAGGCCACGTCTTGAGGTAATGGTGAATTACTTATCAAGTAATCAAATAATCTAAATCAATAATTTTTAAGCAACTGTAACTTGCTTAAAATTAAATTTAAATAAATTCGGTCATTTGGAACAACGTAACTCACCACGCCCTGAGATCTTTAATACTGCCGGTGATAACAAGGGAAGGATTAAGGTGGTATCGGAAAATCTAAGTTATAATCACCCGAGAAAGGGCAGAAGGAAGAGCGCATATCGAAACAACAAACTACTCCGCCCGTTCGTCAATCTAATTCTTTGCTGAAAAAAAATATAAAAAAGAGACGCAAATAGTACAACTTTATTGCCAGAAAAACAAGTGTTATTACCTGCACCAAACTAAAGACTAATCAAACACTTAAACACATATTAATCAGCGATGCCGGTATTTGGATATGATGAAGGCCCCATCGTACTAATTGCTCTAGCAATTTCGAATTTTTGAAAGAATTGAATTCAAATTAAATTACCCCGAATCCAAATTGAACGATTTGGAAGAAGTAGAAGACTGGTCGTACCAGTCTTTTAAACGTTACTCAAGATAGCTAATCGATTACAATACCAATTAATTTTGGTGAAAATGTTTTAATTTAGATTGCTCGATTGCTTGATGGGATAAGTAACTGGCCATTACTTGGAAAAGTAGCCATTACTTTTTGGACAATTAGAGAATTTCAAAACGAGAAATTTTCCTGGATAATTGAAAACTGTGGATCATTCGTACGCTTCCTTATTCTATTAGAACCACCGAATTATAAACTACTTATATTCATAGTCAACAAATTTTGGTAGACCATTCTGCTTTGGGACACTTGGTTCGAGAATTCCTTGGTCGGAAACTTTTACAAACAAATGACACTACTAGAAAATGAAAGGGAAAAAGCTACGGTTACAAGTAATTTTAGTTCTTTCAAAAGTAAGCAACTACATATGTGATTACTTCCTTGTCTTATCAAATTATTATCAAATTACTATAAAAATCGATGACAACTAATTTGATCATTTTTATTGAGTACCGAACAAGTCCGGGTCATGCATATAATTCCCCTGCATTAAATGGAAGGAAAAATGTTCTAAAGGGGTAAAAAAGGAAATAGTAAACATGAATAATGTGCCTGTGTCTTACCGCTGACATAAATGCAATTCAAGTTTCGTACCGCTCACAACTTTACCGGCGCAATGAAAGAGTCCAACTCGCATACTGCGGTTCTTTGTCCACACTTTCCCAGCTGGCCTACTTTATTGGGCCACTATGCAAACGTGTTCAGGGTCATTAAGGTACTTTCAAAATGATGTTTGCTTGTGCTCTCCTTCCTTCACGCCCCCTTAAATCTTGGCGAATACAGGTTCTGATAGCGTACGTATTTTTACGCTGTACGGCGGGGAAGTTTCTTTGATCTCTGTGCACCTCGTGCGCTTGTTTCTCAGTAAAATGCGGCCACATGCTTTCGATTCCCACCGATCAAGTCCTATGACGGCTTGCGCTTGGCGGCACGTCATTGCGCGTTCTCGGCGCGATCTCACATTGCCCCCCCCCCCCGCCCCTCAGCTCTGCGCAAGCAGAGTACGAGATGACACGAGCTGTCTCATGCACTTGCACCTGCCTCCCGGGAACGACAGCGATGGTGGCATCACGCGTGTGTGGAACACTTAGTATGATCGATTTATTCATTTACTGCGTCACATTGCGCTGACATCCCAAGAGCGCGGGCCTCGTATCGCCCGCTGGGACGCATGTCTTGAGCAGTCTTGACCGTGGTGCTCAAGCACCGCAGCTCGGAGCCCGTAGAATAAAAGCTCGCACTGCAGAGCCCAGGGATCCCTGGGTTCAACGGAGAGAAGAGAGTTTTCAAATAGGCGGCCCCAACGCTTTCCGTCACCCCCCTCGGAGCTTGGGATCCGTCGCAGTGCGCCGGCGCAGAGGTCAGGCACTTGCCTAGGGTTACGCTCCAAGCTGCTCGGGGAATTCAAATAGTTGGGGCCCTACGCTAGAGCTTTCTAATGTTTAATCCTCATCCTTGTCCGTTTTGATCTGGAGGAGTGTCGTACCAGCGTGCGGTCATGTGGGTACCGGATTGGCGTGATGCACGTTAAAGTGGTACAGTCATGGTAAAACAAAAATACCAACAACGGAGCCTGTGCCATGCCTGTGCCTGCAGAACCTTTGAGCAAAACTTGGTGGTACTTGTCGGGCAGAGATAATTATACGGTGTTTCGAGTCGTGCTATTGGAGACTTTTAGTATTCCGTATAGGAGCAAACGCAAGCGCTGTGCGTTTGCGTTAGCTTTGCGTGTTCCACGCAACGCGCGCCGCTGTTTCCACGCGTCAATCCAAGACCTGAAGCCCTTGTCCCTGCACCGCTTACTCAGGAACCATGGCAACGTGTCTGAATGTACCTCATTAACTTGCACGGAGAGTGATATTTAAAGTGGCTTCTTGAAGTAGTGTGTCAGCGAGCTCAATAATTAGCCACTTCAAATATATGTTCGTCCGGCATAATACACCAGATGTTATATACAGTAACAATGATCCCCAATTTCAGATTTCATAGCACTCCGGGTTCACGAAAGTACCTCAGAGTTTCACACACCTCACATCTTGATTGCAGCCGGGGTGGTTTACAGCACAAAGGCCTGAGCAGGACTTAGTTGAAGACGCGTGGCAGCTGATGGTACTGCGCAAGCAGCGCAGCATGAGAGCTAACCTGCGAGCGCTTTCTAACCGGCGCCACGCAATCGTGACACACGAACTCACGCCGGTGCAATACTCCCTCGAAATCAAAGGCTGCTGGAATAAATACGCAGGTTTCCATTTATTCATTTCATTTATTATGACCATGGTGACTGGAACGAATCTTCGGCTGGAGTGTTTACCGCGTTCTAAAGTATGGTCCTCTACATCTACCTGATGACGTCACAGATGCGTCGTGCTGTCACCGGCCGCGACCCAGGTGGTGTCTCAGCAGCGGTCGGGGAATGGGGCAGACGCCTGTCCGCTGCAGGCTACTTCCAGCTTGACAGCCCACGGAAGCTCCAGCAACCAGAAGTTGAATCGCCGCGACGACAGCGGCCCTCGCGTTCGCTCCTTCTTTTTGCAGGGACTTCTAGCATGAAGAGCAAAGATCGCGACGCCCGAAAACGTAACATGACGGCTTCTGAGATGTCATTTGCTGCCACTTCTGGACCACGCTTTGATGTACGGGCGTGATGTGGCGCTAAACACACCAGTCGAAGGTGCGTGTACTGAAATGAGAGTTACTGCGCAGGCGAGCTGGTGAACGGTCATTTTGAACAAAACCTGGAGCAAGGAACGAAAAAAGGGACAACCACAACACCGTCTCTAATTAGATACGGTTTCCACAATTAATTAGAGACGGTGTTGTGATTGTTCCATCTTTTGTTCCTTGTCTCGAGGTTTTTTTCTTTTTCCTACGATGGTTCGTTCCGAAAACCGTGCCATAACTAAATCAAAAATATATTCTCCGCTGCCTCGAACTTGTTTGAACATATTCCTTCTTAGCAGGAGTGGAACTGCAAGCTACGGTTTGGACTGAGTTGCCTACTGCAGAGGAAAAACCTCACCCTAAGGCGCACACACTGTCACTAGATGAAACTTCTACGATCCTTCGAAAATTCTGAATAAAGAGAACGCCCCGGGGCATGGTACACCAAACCGTCAGCTGTTTAATATGTCTCCATATCCTTCAGTTTTCTCGGGGCAAGCATGTAATTTCTATTACCTTTCTTACGACCAGGGCTAGTTGGTTCAAGTTGACAAATAAAAACAGTTACCTTCCTTTTACCCCTAGAGGCGGTATAGGGACCTTATGTTGCCGCTGTTCTCTATAATTTTATTTAAGTTTTGTTGATGCTTTCTTGTGTCCAACCTTTG
>JAZHYW010014248.1:0-11007 GCA_037355805.1 Ixodes ricinus
TGTCCATAGTTATTTGCTATTTCGACGTCTACCATCACACTAAAGCACTATTACGGCGTTTGACGTCAGGATAACTGAACATAGGTTTTTTTTTTTATTTCTGTGACATCATTTTTAAAAGTTGTAATAATTGTTTAAATTTGTTCACGTCTCGTCAAAATAGCTTCCTTGATATTTTGAAGTGATTGGTCTTCGAATAACTCAAAGACACAGTTTGCCCTGGCGCAGCATGGCATGTAAAGTTAGTCATTTTTCCATTCGCCATGGCCTAGCACTGGACACACTAGATCTATCGGCTTCAGAGATCGACGTGCATTCCGATACGAACAGTTCTTCAATCGACTTCAATCTCTATGACCCAATTTTTTTTAAATGATTGAGCAACTACCCCCATCTTACAATTCCAACCGACTAAGACATCGCGTAATTTCAACTAAAAATAAATGATATCGACAGACAAGTGTTCGTTAATTCGTGTCAGGAATACTTAATCATGAAACGTTCAGTTTCATGGTTTATTTTACAATATTCTCAAAAATAAAGAGCAGTAAAGGAGTTACATATCGCTAGCATAAGTATTTGTGGCTGCTCCGTGCTTTTGAGTAAGCCAACGGCCCAAATTAACCCGCTATAGCTTGCATCGGTCATAACGTTTTAAGGAGACAATGCTCGCATTCATTTGCAATACTCTATTGGACGCCAAGTGGCATAATTTGGGCTCGTTTAAAGACGCCCTCCAATGATATTTGAGCTTCTTCCCATGTTGTGGTATTTACCTCTTTAGTGATTCGGTGAACTCAGTGAATAAAAACTAAAGCATAAAATGCTGGCGCATCATATTTTTAATAAACATACTAGAACCCGGGACTGGACAAAGTTACCTAAGGAAGTATTTGCGATTACAAATGCTGAGATACATGAAAGGGAAGGCTAAACGCGAGATGCTGAGGTACATTTGTATTTTATATCTCGGGAATTTGAGAGACACTTCCGTAGAAATGGCATAAATGAGTCCTAGAACAGATAGACTGGAACACATATATTAAGTACAAGTTCAAAATATGTCGCCAGGCACTATCCATTATTCAACACTCAAATACATATACATTGTGTCAAATAGTATCTGTCTACTTGTTTCCAATGGCTATGTAATACTTGTATTGTCCAAAATAATTCAAATAGGTCAAACAGTCAGTAACCGTCACAAGCAGTCATTAATAGCAATATAATTATAAACCGAGAAGATAAAAATAAGGCTCGATGGGCCTCTTGACGCGTTGGGCCTCTTAACGCGTTGGACCTCTTGACTCGATGGACCTCTTGACGCGTTGGACCTCTTGACACAAATTGGACCTTATGACTCGTTGGACCTCTTGACGCGTTGGACCTCTTGACTCGAATTGGACCTTTTGACTCGTTGGACCTCTTGACTCGGCTGTCACGTGGCTATTGGACCTCTTGACTCGTTGGACCTTTTGACTTGTTGGACACTCTTGATTATAAGCGCAAGCTAGAGGGAGCATATGGAGCAAAAAAGACGTTTGCTCTCTTTTAGGATGGCCTGATACGTCAGCAAACCAGAGCTTTTAGCGCACAACTGCAGACAAGGCGTATGGTTCATACCTAAGCTAGCAATGCTACGTCAGCTCTGCATGAATTAGTTGTAACTTTAGCTTGGACGAACTGGTTTGCAAAATCAGATTGACCGTGTGCGATATCACCTACACTGCACAAATGTTAGAGCTCAGACTTTTGGCATACAACTTCCGTGAGTATTTCTTTTTTAGGTATTATCATTCCTTTATCATTGTGTTCTTTTTGGTTTTTGGTTTAGCTTATTTGTTTCCTTCGCACTATTGTGTGTATATTTCTGTTTTGCATTTCTCCCTTTCTCATATATGCATATAGCGAACGTTAGCTTGGCGTATCATGCATTAGGTCTGGACACTTCACAAAGATTGAGCGACTGTGATTTCCAAATGGCTACTTTTTCAATGTTCCTTTCCTTTCCATATTCAGATGCCTCTAGATTATATGTTTTTTTCTTTTCTATTTTGTTGACACAGGCAACGTACGCTTATAAATAAATGAGGGAGGATGGCCCTACTTGTTTCATCAATCACCCTTTTCATTTCTTCGCCTTGTTCCAACATTGAAAGTGGATACATAAGAGGCCTTTCTCCCAGTTTTTTTTTTTTTTTTGGGGGGGGGGGTGGGGGGGGGGGTTGCTTTGGTTTTGTTTACCAGTTACTGACCCGAGTGCAGTATTGTGAAAGAACGACTTTACCCAATTAATTGAACTCAGTCTTCTATGTTATGTCGAGCCCGTATATGACACAAGAGACACTTTCATTTCATTTCATTTTTTTTATCATTTCGACTTCATCCTACCTATTACATTGTTTTTGGTTCTCAGCGGGTTCCATGGGTTCATTTATGGACATTTTTAGGTATTTAAATATCTTCAGCATCGTTATTCGTAGAGCTCGCTTCGTAGATGTGCAGCGACTGGTTATATCCGAAGTGCTTGGCCGGAAAGTCGAGGCTCGAGATGTCGTATAGTGTATTCATAACATTTCATTATAAATGTGAACTGATACATTTTTCAGCCTATATGAGACGCCTGGATATTTTCTATGGGGTAATATTACCTTGCGTCAGAACGCACGAGTTATTCCGCGTGTAAACGACAGGTTAAAACCCGAACTACCTGAGAAATTACAGCTTGAGCATTATCCCAATACGGACGCAGTCCATTTCCAGGCCGCGTTCCACCATTTCTGTCCCGTCTCCCCATTAGAGTTGATTGGAAATTCGGAAATTGAATCTGACGAGGGACCCAACGATCGACCGCCGTGGCGGAAATGGAAACCGCCGCCTCCTGGCGTCCACGGTGCGCAGTTGTTGTGCCGTGGAAGAGAACACCTCTCTTCGGGATTGGAGTTGCTGTCGCCTGGCGTCTGCTAGTTTTCCCCGTCGGACAACAAGGTTAACGGGCTGTGGCTTTATACCTACGGTGTTACTTCGTTTTCGGGGTAAAACCACGAATTCTTCCCGATATTATCACGCGGAACACGTATCCTATCAATAAAGAAAAAGCCTAAACTCGATTTCTTTTCGCGGAAACTGCGCAGGCTCTTCTCGTAACGCTCGATGAACAAAACAAAAAAAAGTATCTTAGTAAAATGTTGATGGAAGATCGTGACAACAGCGACGTGTGTCTTTGAAAACAATCACCTAAGCACTGGAAACCCCAAATTTCCAGGTTTCTTCTTATTTTCAATCAACTTCTCTCTCCCTCACTCTATCTTTCTCTCTCTCTTTCTCTTTCTCTCTTGGCTTTTAGGTCGTTTTCCTCGCATTACTGTGCAACAAGGTGCATTTCGCTTACTCGGAATCCTAAATATAAATTTGAAAATCATTATGTCTAAAAAGCAAATTATTCGCGCAAAAGCCCGATACCTTCCACGACTCTGCAGAAAATAGTGCCCGATGTTTACCACCAGATTTCTACAAAAGCTAAAAATTATAGCAGTGTTGGCGATAACGCGTATCTAATAACTGCGTTACCTGTAACGGCTGACCAACTACACTCTGTGTAAATATCCACACAACCCCAATTATATATTTACCTGTAACGTTCTAATGTACTCGTCATAATTTCTAAACAGTAACGGGTAACGTACTTGTGCTGCTTATTTAGAGTAACGTGTAACGTAGCTACGTTACTCGTTATATATTCTTTCCCAAGACTTAAGATAGAAATTACACTCGAATTTTGTTCGTGTTTCTAAGCGCCAAGCCACGTAGAGTTTGCAGTTTGTTTTCGTTTTTCATTGTTTTTGTTTTCTCGCGGGTACTTGGGTGAAACCGTGAAAAAAACCCAACAATAATGTAGTTATGTTCAGTTTGCGGAGGAAGGTAATGTTTCTTGAAATGTGGCGCTTTTTTTATACCTGACACCTCAAAATAATAAAACGTGTTAATTCACAATTAAAAAGTAACGCAAAAGTAGCGTGCGTTACTTTTTAACGGTTACGGTAACGCGTTCCTTTTTATTTTAAGGTAACGCAGGTCGGTAACGCGTTCCTTTTATTTCCGACCAACGAGTAACTTATTCCGTTACTTTTTTCGGTTACGCGTACAACACTGAATTATAGCATAGCTTCCTCTATACTGACAAAGCCTGGCAGATCGTCACGTGACGCGGCCTCCGAAAGAGAAAAGGTAGAGCGGCAGACAAGATGTCATGTAACGGGCGCCCCGCTGCGGCGTGACGCCGAAACACACTTGTTTCGAGCGATGGAATGTCTGCTGGTGCTTCTCGCGTTCCTCGGGTTACTGCTTCTTTTCTCGTCGGGTTTGAAAACCATGTTTCGGGTCCTCGCCGCTGCATAAGCTGTGCGCTGACTACCAGGCTCACCGAGAAATGCTCTGTGCTACCAGATCCTCGCGCTCCAAATCTGCGACCGGACACTCTATGTCTCCGTCATTGAAGTGCCAGGCTATGATTATTAGCGGCGAGATGTTTTGGTGGCGCCCTCCTATGGTTCCCCCTTGTGATGTCATTACCTTGCGAACAACAAGTTCGATGGTGTTTGTAAATAGCATGGTGGAAGCTTGAAATCATTGCGCTCTCAAAGGAACACTGCCAGCACCGTCAAAATTAAAGTTCTTTCATTCCACTTATTTCCGTCGGTGAGAAATCCTTTTCTGACGTCATAGTCAGCGTTCGGCCAATCGTGGAAGGCCGACCACGAGCGACGCTTTCGGTCGCGCACGTCGGCAATAGTCACTCACAAAATGAGAACGGCACCCTCACGGGCGCCCGGCTTCCAGCACGAGCTCGTTGCCTTTCGCCATGATTTAACTGTGCGTGCACACTTTATCCTCAAGAGACAACTAAGAGCTGTCGAAGATGGAAAGCTCGCGCTGGATACAGGACAACCGAAGGCCCTTTCTGCCGTTCTAAGCCGTTCGGTGGCTATAGAAACCCAAAATGCAGACATATACAGGATCAGACCAGTTCACGATTCGTACAGTTGCTGAGTTAAAAAAAAAGAGTAAACGACAAAATATACCCACCTAATATAACCGGCTTCAAAGAAAAGTCAAACTCTAAGACCTTCAATATTGGAAGAGAGAGAGAGAAGTCTTGCAAAAGAAGAAAAACCAAAGTTGGAGTTACAGCCATAGGCCGAACGGTCATCGATGGGTTGGGGAAAGGGAGAGGGATAAAAGCTGATAGAAGGAAAAATTGTGAAAGGAGGGGAGGGTTGTTAATCGCCAAAGCCGACAAGCGGGGCGCGAGGAGCCACAGAAGCAGCTGAAGGAAGGCAGGCAGAGCCAAAAGGAGGGGGAAACCCCAGGAAATGTCCAAGCGTCTTGTCCAGTAGGCCGGGTGCGCAGGGCGCATCTTCATAGTATCCAGGGAACTCTTCATAGTATCCAGGGTGGGGCAGGGTCAGCACACGGTGTCCGAGTTTTCCAAGCACTGTCACCAATCACACCAGCGCCAAGCATCCCAGTATTCCGAGCCAAAGTGCAATGGGTCGGCAACCCGGTATCTCCGTTACTACCTGTGGTGCACACTACACGGCGTAGCGAAAGGTGGGGGGGAACATTAATAGATTCCGCTCCCTCAACAGGGGCGGTCGAGCCTATTGTATGCATAAGGGACATACCGCAGAATGCTACGGAATGACATTCTTTGCTTGTGTTTGGCTGTGCTAACCACGCGATTAGCGCGTGGTATGCCGAACGCAAAGGTAGAAATTACAAGTATGGCATTTTCTGAAAATGCCTGGCCCTTGGTATACCAAGGGTTTACAAGTTTCCGAATCTATCATTCGAATACTTTAGTAGTTGGGCGAGGTTAATCCCTGCTCATTAAAAGGAAAGGGAGAAGAAAAAAAAAACATTTTAAGTCGAAGGGAGAATTCCGAATCTGATATTCGAAATCCTGATGGGGCAGGGTTATTCTCTGCCCACTATGAAGAAATAAGAAATAATTAAATGTCCGACGCGCGAGCGAAAGGTGCACGGCGTCAACACGGAAGTTCACTCATCGCGGTCCAAGCAAGAAGAGAAGTAGTCGGTCGGGGTGTAGCTAAAAGAAGAATAATAAAGAAACAAACAGATAGAAACCTTCTCGATATTGGCTGTCTATCTCCCTATTTATTCCGCTAGGCTCGACAGCTTTCATATATTCCGCTAGGCGACGAACAACTTTCATAAATGGCTTCTGCCATGTAGAAGAGTGCTTAACGGGTGATTGGGTGGGCAAAAAACAAATTCATGCCTCACTGATAAATTTAAAATTGACCATTTCTAAAAATGAAAATAAATAAATAAACCTTCTCGTGCATTGGCACTGGGGTGTTCTGACAACTTTAGAAATCAGGGACGCTTTCGGTAAGAGGGCTAGCAGGGACCGTCCTTGTATGAGTGAGGAGGGTTGTAGTACGCCAGCTATCCCCACTTGTCAGGTTATTAATAAAGTTCCAATTGGACGTCTAGAGACGACTTACAACTTCGGGAGTGTGTCATTCAAAAATGGACGTTACTTACAATTCGTGTAGTTTGATAGATGTTAATTGATATACCAAATGAAAATTACCGTTTTCTTTTTTTTTTTTGTGTGTCATGCAAATAAACTGGCGACAGCCGAGGCGCTGCACAGTCAACGGCGAGCAAAGTGCCATACGTTACCACTCCACACAAACATTCCCACCACCATTCACGAAATCAAACAATGGCCAGCCGTTAACGAATTTGCCTAACATTGAGTCCAGCATGTGCGATGTTTTTTCTTATTTTGAGTGGAGGGACTTGTGCCATTTTGCTTACGTAGAGTTCATATTCCTTTGTCATATAATCTTTGAACCACGCGTTCTGGCCATGGTGCACGTTAACATTAAAATCCCCTCGTGACGAGAAACGAAGTGTCACGTGACATCGTGGTAGCATCCCGTGACGTCACGTGACATCACAGTTTTACGTGAACAACCGCCTCGCTAAATATAGCTGCCACGTATTTTTTTCTGTTCGCTAACCGATAGATTTAGCGCGGCCGCCACGGCCATAGGCGAAACACACCTGGGATCCGCTACAAAAACCTTGCCAATAACTGCTGTCGCTGTAAAGGAGCATCAATCATTTGCCGACTCCCCGTATATCCTTATATACAGTATATCGTGCATGCCTGCAAAAAAGCTTAAAAACAAAATCGGCAACGTTGCCTTATGTCTTCTCGATGTTAGCTTTTGCCAGAAAGACTGGAAGACATTCGGACAGACGAAATATTCGATTTCCACTAGCATAACGTCACGGTCCCGAACTTTCTTGAAAACGCCGAAGAATTTGCATTGCTTTAAGCTTACCGAGAGGCGCTCCTAGATATGTGCGGTGGAAAAGCAGACCAATCTCTGTATACGATACATTTCCATTCCTTCGCAACCTTGGTCTCTCTTCCTCGACCATGTAGCTTGCAGAAGCCTAAAAACTTTTGCCGCTCAGAATAAGGACAGAAATCGCAAGTCGTGAAGTCGCTTTATTCCTTCATTCAAATTCGTCTAGACGTCTCTAGACGTGGGGTCTGGAGGTTTTTTTGTGTTTTTTTGCCAATGCAGCGATGTCTCAAGAGTGGCGTATGTTTTATAGAATTTTTCGCTCCGTTTGTGTTGGGTAGCGACGAGCGCCACATACGTAGGCTTTCGTGTGGAGGCTAGTGTTGTATGTTCCCGTCGCTTATATCTTTAATTCTCGGCGTCTTTTAGAATTTATTTTTGTTGTCTTCATTTCAAGGTGTGTTTCTAAGGTACTACAGGGATTACAGCGGTTTATGGCTAAAACGACACTTCATAGTTGACTGTCTTTAATGGTTATACTACCAATATATTGCTCATCTGACCTCGCAAAATATTTCTCGTTTAATGGCACACAAAGGCGCTCGCAACCATGATTATAGTTTATAAGTATCGAGAAAGAAAAAAAGAGCTCACTAACTTTCCTCAATTTTAGTGCTCCAGGAGACCACTCCCTTATTGAAGTCAGATATAGAACCCTGGTGCATCGCGTGTTTTTCTTAGTTTTACTTGACACTGGGCGGGGAGGTTACCAGTTTGTTTTAACCTTTGTATTGAAGGGGCGGCCTCCGCGTTTGAAGATTTAATCAAACGAGCTAAATAAAAATAAATAAAAAACGCTCCGCTGAGAAAGCTTATCCAGACCACTTTGACCACGCTAAGGGTATGTTGTTTCCGCCCAGACCTTAAGCGTCGCATTAAAGAAACGTGCTTAAGCTTCCTCCCTGAAATGACATTGCTTTTCTTTATTTCCTTTTCTGCACTCAACTCACACACAGATGGCTTAAGTGGCTTTTAGAGTGGCTTTCAGCCGTTCGATACAACTTCCCTTTTTCGTTGATTTCGGTTCAAACCCGGTGAACCGAAATTATGTGGGTATTTATAATATATATAAATTTTTTTAAATATGTTTTACTTTTCTTCATACGATTTTACACTACCGGGTTTGTTCGGGCGCGCTTATCCTCCTTATCAGTGTCTTTTACAACAATATCATCTAAACAGTGGTAAAGATACAATGAAAAGAAGTAAACCCAGGCACGAGAAGTTTTTTTCTCGTTTGAAAGGCCAAAAATATGGAGCTTGATAATGTGGATGCTTGGGCAAGTTGGGCAAGAAACAGCGCTGTGAGTCTGTTTGCTTCTTGTGTGCATGTGAGTGTGACTGTTTATCCGCACTGTTCCATCCAAGCAAAAATATGGCCCCACCCAATACCCAATGCCTGGCTGAGTGCCTCTGAACACTGAGGGAGGCGGTCTTGTTTTTTGTTGTTTTTTTGCAAGCGGAACGTCTTGTACATTTTTTTGTTGAAACATATTGGGGTCTAGGAGAGATTATAGGGATTTGAATGCGCAACGCTATCCATCGTACCGACAAATAGTCATATACTCCGGATCTAACTAAGTGTTCTTCGCACGCGTGACGCCGCTATAACTGTAGTTCACGGGAAGCGGGTGCTCAGTGCAAAGAGACAGCTCGTATCGTATCAGTGTTCTTGCCAGCACGAAACCGCAGCGGGGTTGTCGCGCATGCAGAAAGACAACAATTCCGGCAGTGATGCATTCCGGCGGCGGTGGCTCAACGAAACTGGCTGGCGAGATGGGTCTATTCGCATCGTCGAACGTTGCGACATAGAGCAGTGAAAGCCCGTGTTGCGTAGAAGGTGCACGTGATGGTCTATTCGCGACTCCAGCGAACTATAGAGGGCGCGCTGCTCAGGCAAAATGGCAGACGAAAGGAGGTCGTTTTCGCTGTTCAGCACGCGGACCAGCACCAATTCCTGCACTGCAGCGTAAAACCAGTGTTACATTTAAAAGTAGAGCGATTTTCCGACGGTAGAAACCTTCTTCTAGTCATTGCGTAGGAATGGCACGGCCGGATCATAAAAATAATTACTGGAAACGATGTTTGTTTTTGTCGCTGCCTACGAGAACCAAGCAAGGGATAGCAGAACGACAGAGTCGAAACGACCTCCTTTCCTGAGCCTCGGCGCTGGCGCCGCGCGGCGTCGATTTCGCTGGAGTCGCGAATAGTCGGTTACAAGTCAAGAAGGTAGGAGAAGCTCCTCCCATAATCGTGATGCGACCGTTTGAAATCCATCCGCAGTCGAAAGAATAGTTCCCTGGAAACACCCCTTGTTCCGCTTCAATGAATAGATAATGGCTACAGAGTGATGCCAACTTGTCTCCGACCCCCCCCCCCCCCCCCCCCCTTTTTTTTTTTTAAGAAAGCGACCTTTGTATTCATCGGAGAGGAAACCGAGCCCCTGAAAGTGGCCTTTGTATCCATCGGAGGGGGAAGCTGATCTCCCAAAGTCGTTTTTGTTTCCATCGGAAACAAAAACGACTTCTAATCTCCCTCTCGTGGCTTCCACAACGCTAAGTCAAGGTCGAAAGATAAAGCAAATATTCAAAGCAAGGCAAAACCCTCTCCCGCGTTGGCCACGACGTCACGGAAACGATGGGACGCTATTGGATGGGGAGGTGGCGGAGGGATATATGATTCCCTTTGAGGGGCATTTGCCGCTACCTTCTTGACTTGTAACCTACTATAGTTTCAGTACACTCTCTCAAACAATGGATGCATGACTGCATATGTAAAAATCCTTGTAATTGGGCGGCGGCTTAAAACACCTAGTCAGTACCAAAAATAATCTCTGGAGAAGGAAAACAAAGAGGACAAAGGACAAACACAAATCACCAACCACAGCTATACTCCGTCTCACTGAAACCGTGCTGTACAGCCAAAGCTGCAGGGGAGAGAGCGTATGCCAAATTGTTCATGAGAAGGCAAAAAGAGGAACGGAAGTAGAAGAGGGCTGGGATTCCTACGTCCCTCCTTTCCTTCCTCTTGAACAGGTCAACGGGATACCTCTCTCTCCTGTAGCTTTGGCTGTAACTGCACAGTTTTTAGTGAGACGGAGTATAAGTGGCTGCTCCGCGTCCGAAAAAAAAATCCGCCTTGTTCTGAGTATCGAACCAGGGACCTCCCATTTCCAATGGGCACTCCAACAATCCGGAGCTAAAATGCAGGCCCCCTAGCAGCACACTTCACTGGCTCATACTTGGGACATATGAGCGCAAGCTTGGTACAGGCTAGGGCCAATTTGGCTCTGGCTTGCGCCAGTCTGGCCCAAGCCTGGGCCGAGCAAGTGTGCCACCTGAGCCGCCCACCTTGTTGGTGCTAGACCGGTGCCAGCCGATGGAAACCCGCTTGCTCTACTGACGTCTAACTCCTGGATAGCTCAGTTGGTAGAGCGCTCCACTGGAAATGGAGAGGCTCCCCCTGGCCCGATATCAGGACCGAGTAGATTTTTTCGGCCTCGCACTCGAGTCACCCTAGCTGTGTTTGGAGATTTGTATTTGTCCCCCTTGTTCCCTTTCTCCAGGGATTATTTTCGTCATTCTTGTCCAGCTCGCTT
>JAZHYW010014249.1:0-31428 GCA_037355805.1 Ixodes ricinus
AACGAGGCTGAACGGATAGGCGGACGCTGCAAAACCCAAAAACATCACTCGTACAGCAATATCTAACGGATCGCTACTTTTGAAAGAAGTGCGCGATTGAATACGGCCGACGAGGCCAACGAGACAAGTCACATCACGATTTTCACTCCTCTCCTCCCTCGCTACGTCCTGTGAAGTTTTCAGAACCGGAAGCGAGCTGCTTTCCCTCATTCTCAAATATTCCAGGACAATTACATCATAAACCTCGCTTGATCACGCCCTTTTTTCCAGAAGTACGGCCATCCGTTTGAGACGGGGTAAAACTACACTAGAAGAATTCACTTCTTAACTCATTTTTTTCAAGAACCTCCGTAGCTTCCCTTTAAGTCAGTCGCCCTTACAAATAGTTTGAAAACGGGCTCGTGCATGGCGAAGTATTGGGGCATTTCGGACTTTACGTTCCCATCCATGATACGCATTAAACCAAAACGTCGTGATGGCATTAGTGTATCCCATACATTCGGACACGTTTCGATAGACGCTGTCGTTCCACTTTTTCGCCACGGCTCTGCGGTACGACTGGAAGGTCAAAGTGGCCTTTTTCGGTTAACACCGAATTTTAGAAAATGGATTCAACATACTTTTATCGGTTTAAATCGAAAACGCCGATCCTACAAACTGAACTTTTTCGGTTAAAACCGAAAACTCCGAACCCTAGGTATATAACAAGCATGCTTTAGTTAGTGAGTTACTTAATAAAGCACAATTATGAACCCTTAGCACAAAAAATACTATTAACAGATTGAACCTGCTCTTCTACGTAATTCATGGCATGATCAACATCAATCGGGACAAGTACATTTCATTTTCTGCACGTTCCAATACATGTAACCAACATTCGTATTATATCATTGAGCCATTGCCGTGAAATAATGTTTTCCAATACTCATATTTTCCTTGGACTTTCAAAGATTGGAATAACTTACTCGCTGAAATAACGAGCTCTAGTACTCTCATTTCATTTCTTGACTCTGCACGAAAACATTTTAATGTTGAGTGAAGATTTTGTTTGTACTTACTTGCATGTTTTTCCTTTCGCAACATATTAGTGTCATTTGGTTTTTGTGTTAGTTTGTTTGATTGTTATTTTGTAATGTCATGAATGCAACCATTCCTACAATGTTCCTGAACAAGGACCAGTAGTATAAATAAATAAATAAATAATGAACTCATCAAGAATTAGCATCGCCAAAGATCACGGCAAGCGATCGAGACAAAAGACAGTTTGCCATGGGGATGACAAGGGGGGTCTAGCAGCGGAGAGGCGACGGTTTGGTTCACTTCCGCCTCGGTTTCCCTGATGTGACACCTTGGTTCTCATGATCGCTATTTACAGCTGCACATCAGGAAATTATGTGCTTTTTCCTTTGCGATTACGCAGTGGAATCACACTATTTAGGAGAAAAGTGGTACATTGTGTCTCACTTGTGCCAAAAACAAACAGTGGGAAAAATACGAGGTGCAAATTCTTTCAACGTTAAAATCACTGCACTGCCCCTTTAAGTGCGCCGAGCGATAGGCAGCAAGCTCGAGAAGGAGATGGCATGCTTCAAGTAGGTGCCCTTCGATTCTTGTCCAGTCAAGACTATGATAGGTACTTCTGGTAATTTTATTTGTTAGAATATAAAGGTTAGTTTCATTCGTTAGAATATAAAGGTTAGTTTCATTCGTTAGAATATAAAGGTTAGTTTCATTTGTTAAATATTAGCCAACTTTTTGAAGACATCTGAAAATAAGATTTGCAAGCTCACTCTTCTGATTGTAGAAAATGATAAACATCCCCTGAGCTGAGGAGGCATACAGGGTGTTTCTCAAAATGTGAGCCGAATTGTTCCTGCGAAAAGTATCCACCTCACAGAGAAAACAAAGGGCCCATTTGAAAAGACTAATGATCTTCAGCCTACTTAGTTTATTAATTGATTTACAGAAATTACCTTTTTAAATTCGAAAATCACTATACCTGTTTTCACCTCAAGAACCGTAGTAAAAAAAGTCCAGCACCTTGCAGAGCATTTCCAATTTCCCCCTTTCTGTGGAGACTTAAGATATGTAGGTGAATTTGAGATTAGATTTATGCTATCTTATAAAGCCGCACTAGTCTGAAAGGCCAAACGCATCGCTTTTTCCTCCGACAACCAAATCTCGTAAGAGTATACCTCGTGCTGCGTATGAACAGTGCGCAAAACTTGCCTTTTTCTTGAGGTGAAAACGGGTATAGATCAACTCATTTTAGAAAAACATCAGGCATCACAACATTTTACGGCGTCCTGAAGGAAAAAGGTCAATTTGAATGAGTTTACATTTCGGTTTCCCATCGAAGTGCAATCTTTGCTGAGGCACGCAGCTAACGTCTTGCCTCAATTGTAGAATGAAAGGAAGGGGAGATCGCTAGCGCAAAGATTGCTCTCCAAAAGGGAACCGAAACCTAGTAAAGCATTCAAATTAACCTTTTTTTTTCTCCTGGAAAGTCGAAAAATGTTGTGTACGCCTTATATCTTTATAAAATGAGTTCTCATCATACCTTTAACTTAATAGTTGAAAAACCAATTTTTCAAAATTAATTTATAAACAAAGTTTGCTGAATGTTATTATTTTTTCAGATGGCCCTTTGGCAGAAACCAATACCACATTGACCCTTTTTTGTGCGATGCGGACTTTTCACAGGAACGATTTGGTTCACGTTTCGAGAAACATTCTGTATAAAACAACATAACAGAAAAAGACAGGGAGTACAAAAATAAACTTGAATATTCCAATTTTAAGTTCAGGTTTCTAGCTGATTTCATGGTAGATGTGACTGGCGACACTGCAGTCTTCTAGGATCCTGTACCATATGTACTGCCCTTGAAAGTAGAACTACTCAAACATTAAAACATGAGCAACTACAGTTGTGGGCTTGGGGCATTACTGGGCATAGTGTTTCAACATAAGGAAATTTTATACTTTAATATGACTGTGAGGAACACAGACACAACCTTTCATAGCTCAATGATCCCCTGACACACATAACGACCAATGAAACTACTATCCTAAAATGCAAAAACACCATGCGTACCGTGAAAATAAAATTCCCTGTGTCACGAAATGCATCTATAAAAAAAGAAATCATTTAAAGGGATACTGAACTGAAATTTGGATTTCGCAAAATAAGGCCGCAGAAGCATTGAACGGGACACTATGAACTCCAAAACATCACTCATACATATCTCAGACAGATGGCTATACTTATGGAAAACAAGGGCGCGATCAAGCAAGGGCTATGAGGCTATGCTGTCATTGTATTCCTCGAAAATGTGAGAATGAGGGGAAGCGGCCTCGCTTTTGTCCTCCTTGCTTCGGTTCACTAGATCGACGGGACGTATCAAGGAGGAGTGCGAATGAGAATCGTGACATGACTTGTCTCGTCGGCCGTGTTCGATCACAAGCTTCTTTTCCAAAAATATGGCGATCCGTTAGAGATATCGCTGTATGAGTGATGTGTTTGGATTTTGCAGCGTCCCGCCTAGTGTTGTGAGCTCGAAATTTCGTTTCAGTATCCCTTTAAAGTACTACACTCGTACCTCTGGCCACTCCGCACTAAATAAGTGACTGACTGGTCTAAAAACAAATACCTGGAACACTGAATGCAGTAAATTCACAGATCTAAGGAAGGTGACAAGCTTGCTCGCATGCCACTTAAGATGAGTTACCAACCTGTGTAGTGGTATGCTACCACCTGTTTCCATCTTGATGAGGCCCCTCCAAGCATAAAAACGAGGGCGTGAGTGGCCTTCCTCTGAGTGTTCTTAGGCACCCCAGGAACTGTCAACGTCGTCCACCCTCGGATGCATCCTGTCGAAGTGTCGTACTCAAACTTGTCTTGGATAGCCATCTCGTCTATCATAAGTACGCACTTCCGCTCCTCTTCACGGAGATGGGAGACTTTGGCTTTGAGTAGCACGAAGACCTCGCCTAGGATGCCGGGTTCAAACTTGATGCCTAGACCATGGAGGAACACCACATCAATGCAGCTGAATCATAAACTCAAATAAACTCAAGCAGATTGCAAAAGAAAGCAAGCTTTCTGGTATTTATGGAAATACTTGAGTGGTGTAGTATACGAGTGTCTTGTTGCATTACACCAAAAGTTCTGCATTTCTACTTTAAACTAAATAAAATCGCATACATTTTTTTAAAAAAAATTGCAAGTATTTGTATGCAGATTTCCCTTTGCATCGTCAAAAAATGCTGCTCTTTAAAACAAGACATGTGATAGCTTTACATGTATTGTGCACTACGTTCGTGCTAGATCAATTAAATAAAAAAATACTGTTACGATATAATAAATTACTAACCTTCTAATCGCCGCCTCAGCGTCCTTGTTGATGGGTAAGGCTGTTGTTTGGAGCGAAGCACATTGTAGCCAGTGGTTCCACAGGAAAAATGAATCTGGAGGGAATCTTTGATCGTCTGTGGTGACCATTTGACTTGAGTTTTCCACGCCGTGAGAGGAAGAGAATTTGGTCGTCGTTAAACAGGCCCCTCAGGTTCGATTCAAGGTTTTCCTTTGCACGTGTTAAGGAGAGATTGCGACGCTTTAACAGTCTGCTCTGCCGTTCAAGTTGTTGAATTCTCTCCTTGAGCTGGCTCATCAGATCTGGTGTAATAGGTGATGTGCTCTGCAAGAATTATAGCATAGTTAAAATATCAGAACCTTGACAACTAAAAATGCTCAATGTAATGCTACAAAACAAAAACTGACAAAGTTATATTATTGCATAATGAGACAATTCATATAGGTGCCGGAGCAATTTGGACTTTTGTAATCACCGTGGCAGCTGAAGTAGAGGGACTCCGCTCGGGGAGTGTGAGTGTGGAAGAACCAGGGACAGCAAGCACGCTTGTTGACAGCGTTAATGCTATCAGCTGCGGAGAGGTTGGAAGAGATTTAGGTCAGTGACTAAACAGAGGCGTCTAAACAAAATAGAACTTTCTGCTGCGACCTCACCGTGGGCTGAACAGCATTTGTTACATCCATGAGTAATGGCTGGGCCCCAGTGGCCGTCATAGGAGGAGCAGACGCCGCGAAAGCTGTCGGCTGCAGAGAAGTTTCACGACGAACAAGTCAGTGGAGAAAAGGAAGTCATCTCTATGTAGCAGGACTTGATTACAGCAAGCTGAGCAGAATTGCTTACGTCCGTGACTAGAGCTAGGGTTCCGGATGTCGCAGGACGAACGGGCTCCGCAAACGTCGTCGGCTGCAGAGAAGTTTCACGACGAACAAGTCAGTACGTGAAGGAAAGGAAGTCATCTCTATGTAGAAGGACTTGGTTACGGCAAGCTGAGCAGAATTGCTTACGTCTGTGACTAGAGGTAGGGTTCCGGACGTCGCAGGACGAACGGGCTCCGCAAACGTCGTCGGCTGCAGAGAAGTTTCACGACGAACAAGTCAGTACGTGAAGAAAAGGAAGTCATCTCTATGTAGCAGGACTTGATTACAGCAAGCTGAGCAGAGTTGCTTACGTCTGTGACTAGAGGTAGGGTTCCGGACGTCGCAGGACGAACGGGCTCCGCAAACGTCGTCGGCTGCAGAGAAGTTTCACGACGAACAAGTCAGTACGTGAAGGAAAGGAAGTCATCTCTATGTAGAAGGACTTGGTTACGGCAGGCTGAGCAGAATTGCTTACGTCTGTGACTAGAGGTAGGGTTCCGGACGTCGCAGGACGAACGGGCTCCGCAAACGTCGTCGGCTGCAGAGAAGTTTCACGACGAACAAGTCAGTACGTGAAGGAAAGGAAGTCATCTCATGTAGAAGGACTTGGTTACGGCAGGCTGAGCAGAATTGCTTACGTCTGTGACTAGAGGTAGGGTTCCGGACGTCGCAGGACGAACGGGCTCCGCAAACGACGTCGGCTGCAGAGAAGTTTCACGACGAACAAGTCAATACGTGAAGGAAAGGAAGTCATCTCTATGTAGAAGGACTTGGTTACGGCAGGCTGAGCAGAATTGCTTACGTCTGTGACTAGAGGTAGGGTTCCGGACGTCGCAGGACGAACGGGCTCCGCAAACGACGTCGGCTGCAGAGAAGTTTCACGACGAACAAGTCAGTACGTGAAGGAAAGGAAGTCATCTCTATGTAGAAGGACTTGGTTACGGCAGGCTGAGCAGAATTGCTTACGTCTGTGACTAGAGGTAGGGTTCCGGACGTCGCAGGACGAACGGGCTCCGCAAACGACGTCGGCTGCAGAGAAGTTTCACGACGAACAAGTCAGTACGTGAAGGAAAGGAAGTCATCTCATGTAGAAGGACTTGGTTACGGCAGGCTGAGCAGAATTGCTTACGTCTGTGACTAGAGGTAGGGTTCCGGACGTCGCAGGACGAACGGGCTCCGCAAACGACGTCGGCTGCAGAGAAGTTTCACGACGAACAAGTCAGTACGTGAAGGAAAGGAAGTCATCTCATGTAGAAGGACTTGGTTACGGCAGGCTGAGCAGAATTGCTTACGTCTGTGACTAGAGGTAGGGTTCCGGACGTCGCAGGACGAACGGGCTCCGCAAACGTCGTCGGCTGCAGAGAAGTTTCACGACGAACAAGTCAGTACGTGAAGGAAAGGAAGTCATCTCTATGTAGAAGGACTTGGTTACGGCAGGCTGAGCAGAATTGCTTACGTCTGTGACTAGAGGTAGGGTTCCGGACGTCGCAGGACGAACGGGCTCCGCAAACGACGTCGGCTGCAGAGAAGTTTCACGACGAACAAGTCAGTATGTGAAGAAAAGGAAGTCATCTCTATGTAGAAGGACTTGGTTACGGCAGGCTGAGCAGAATTGCTTACGTCTGTGACTAGAGGTAGGGTTCCGGACGTCGCAGGACGAACGGGCTCCGCAAACGACGTCGGCTGCAGAGAAGTTTCACGACGAACAAGTCAGTACGTGAAGGAAAGGAAGTCATCTCATGTAGAAGGACTTGGTTACGGCAGGCTGAGCAGAATTGCTTACGTCTGTGACTAGAGGTAGGGTTCCGGACGTTGCAGGACGAACGGGCTCCGCAAACGACGTCGGCTGCAGAGAAGTTTCACGACGAACAAGTCAATATGTGAAGAAAAGGAAGTCATCTCTATGTAGGACTTGGTTACGGCAGGCTGAGCAGAATTGCTTACGTCTGTGACTAGAGGTACGGTTCCGGACGTCGCAGGACGAACGGGCTCCGCAAACGTCGTCGGCTGCAGAGAAGTTTCACGACGAACAAGTCAGTACGTGAAGAAAAGGAAGTCATCTCTATGTAGAAGGACTTCATTACAGCAAGCTGAGCTGAATTGCTTACGTCTGTGACTAGAGGTACGGTTCCGGACGTCGCAGGACGAACAGGGCTCCGCACACGTCGTCGGCTGCAGAGAAGTTTCACGACGAACAAGTCAGTACGTGAAGAAAAGGAAGTCATCTCTATGTAGAAGGACTTGATTACAGCAAGCTGAGCAGAATTGCTTACGTCTGTGACTAGAGGTAGGGTTCCGGACGTCGCAGGACGAACGGGCTCCGCAAACGTCCTCGGCTGCAGAGAAGTTTCACGACGAACAAGTCAATACGTGAAGAAAAGGAAGTCATCTCTATGCAGAAGGACTTGGTTACGGCAGGCTGAGCAGAATTGCTTACATCTGTGACTAGGGGCAGGGTCTCAACCAGCATAGGAGGACTGGACTCCGCAGATGCTGATGGCTGCAGAGAGGTTCCAAGTGATAGGTTAGAGAGGTGCAGTCAGCCAAGAAAAAGCATGAGGCCTCTACTTGAAGACATTTTATGAATTAAACGCAGACTGAAAGGCGTTTCCTGTCACGTTTGCTGCACTGTGTTGGGCGGTGGTGACCAACCTGAAGCAGTTGACACCAGTGTGGGCTCTAGCTACAGAGATTGATTTCGAGGAATTGGCATCAGTACGGCAAAGTTGTAAGCGGAAAGTTGGTCAGCTTCAATAAGCAAGAATAAGGTTTCATGATCTCACCACAAAGTCAGCTGCATTGTCAAAGTCCTGGAGCGACAGCAAGGTCCAAGCTGCATCGAAATCGCTTGATGGTCTGGGCGAGGTATGCTACAGAGAATTTTCAGAGATTGAAAGTGTAGTCTAATAACACTGCAGTTTTCCTCCGTAAAACTAATTTAGTTCTCATTTCTCAAGTACCGTGGATACCTGTGTAACCAACCCGGGCTCAGTATTCGTAGGCGGTTCAGTGCCAGTGGGTGAAGCCTGTGGGCAAAAATTTAGTAAGAAATAATTTTGAGGTTATGTCCCTTTGTGTCCATTATGTTATCCACACTATTGCAATCGGAAATCAGCAACGAAAAAAAAAATGTTGCAGGATCTCATTTGCAAAGATCACTGTATGAAACAGGTTGCTAACTTGTAATGAGCAGTAACAAGAAAGGATAACCATACTTTGTTATTAGTAGCACCTCGTTCCTTTGGTGGCTTCCTCTCTTTTAGAGGTCTCTTCAGCGCATTGTGTGCAAATAAGGACGGGACGGCTGTAGATTTAAGTTTTCTCCACCCATCCTTTCTATTCATTTCAAATTGGGATGATTCGAAATGCACCTGAAACCAGAAGTCAAGTTTGATTGCAAACATATATCATCACAAAGATGCGAGTCTCACAAATTCATTGAGGTTTATCAAGCGAGTTTTGCTCAACTGCAAAGACAGACATTGATCACAATGATTTTTGTCACACTCATTCTTACACTCTGGATGAAGCCGCCTGATCCTATTAAAAGTGCCACATTAAATTAAAACTTGTAGTTAATCTAGACATGCTCGGTTGTGTTCATTGATCAGAAACACTCCTGAATGCCTTAGCAGTTAGCACTTCGACGCAAACTGGACAAACAGGATATGTATTTGACCACCCTTCATCAATTGACACAAGGTCACAGAAGCGCGCGGTAGATGGAGAAACAAAAAAAAAAAAACAGCCAGCTGCGAGTGACGAAGCTGCCGACATTCGGTTTTAGACCCTCGCGTGATTCTTGACTAGAACGGGGGTATTGTACTGCGATTCTTCTACTAGTGTCGACATTCCAATGACTTGGTTGTAATCGATCAAGGGTGTATGTAACCTGGTTCTCTCGAATGGGCTTTCTACTAATGTCATGTCGACGTACACAAGGCGACATTGCTAGAGCTAATTCTCCATCCCCAGCAGTGTGCTGGCGATCAAGAGCAGCGTGAGTTTAATTCGCTCGACAACTTTTGACACTAAAACACTAACTTGCACGAGTGAGAAGTACGCGAAGGAGCACCGATTTGTTTACATGCTATTACCACCTCGGGAATAAATTAAATCGAGTTCAAATACCACTGTTCTGGCTAACTCCGCGCCGTTAGTATAGGGAACATATTTAATATAACAAAATCGACTTACCTCACACAGCGCCATTCGTTCAGAGGGTTTCCACTTGTCCCTCTTCATTTTTGCCAGCCATATTTTCCGCCGTGCCTTGTCTCTTGGCAGTTTGAAAAGTCGGAACCCTTTTTTAGTGCTGTTGCTGCACCCGACAGCACAGCAGCCGGCCATTGCATTTCCGTTCACGGCAAAAACACCAAGCAAAACGCCGCCGTCGCCGAAAAACTTGAACGCGGCTGCAGCGCGGTACGTATGGGCTGCGTGGAATGATTGAAAATGGCGGTTTGTTTTGGCGCGCATGGAGCGTCCCGGATGTTACCGGAAGTGACACTCGCATCATGTTGCTAGGCGACGACGTGTCGAATCAGAACGTACATTGTCATCACGTGATGGGCGGTGCTAGAAAAGCGGCGAGATCACGGCGGCTAAAGAAACCATAGGAAAAGCCATAGGTAGCTATAGCACGGTGTCTAAAAAGATCCATAGAGTGAGCTATAGAGATCTCTATAGCAGACCATACAAGAAGCTATAGGCGGCTAAAGGAACCATAGGAAATGCCATAGGCAGCTTTAGCAGCACGTTTGTGTGTTGCCGCAGCCCTAGGACGAACTATGGAATGAGCTATAGCGGACTATACAAGGAGCAATAGGTGGCCAAAGAAACCATAGGAAAAGCCTTGACAGCTACTGCTCCGTTGTCTAAAAAAACATTCACTAGAGTAAGCCATAGAACGCCATGACAAACCATACAAGCCAGCTCTAGGCGACACAGAACTATCTGCATTACCTTGGCTTCTATGTTCGATGGGTATTAGGGAACCATAGGACAAACTGTAGTTTGAGCTATAGCGGACCATACAAAGAGCTAACAGGTGGCTAAAGAAACCATACGAGAAAGCCATAGGCTACCATAACACGGTGTCTGAAAGATGCCATAAAGTGAGCCACCAAAGTCTGACTATAGCAGACCGTTCAAGAAGCTACCGGCAGCTAAGGGCGAAACCTGAGTGTTCAACATTCAGTTGAACCACGGTGGTTCGTCCTCGACTGGTGTGGAGGAGGATGGCCTGCGTTGGACGGCTGGCGGTGGTGTGGCAGTTCGGGCTCAGACAACTGTTTCCGCAGGTACGTTCACGGAACAGCTTGACAAAAGACAATTTAACACACGGGACACAGGAATACAGACATCGGCGGCCCGAGCCCCGTACTCCATGTGCCCGGTAGAGAGCGGAAACGCTCTCAACAGTACCGAACCAGACCCCTCGCGCCTGCTGCTCTTACTCCGGGCGCGTTAAGTCGGCGCTCCTTTACTCCTACTCCGACGCTCCGAGTTTCATACTCCGAGCGCAGCAACTAAACGGCGCATCGCGTACAGGAGCGCGACACACCGAGGCTGCGTTCCAAACCTACTCGAATGGATCCGAGTTACCCTGGCGGATTATGTCACGTGACAAGAAAAATAGGGAAACGCTGGACGCGGGTAGGTTTTCGATAACCACCTTTACCCTAGAGTGAGATCGAGTAAGTTTTCGAACACGGCCAGAAACTATCGACGAGCCACACGAGCTCGTTCCGACCGTGAATATGGGTGGCAGAAGCCGAAAATATTTCAGAGATAAATAATTAGGCCCGCGTGGAGCGGCAGAGTCTAAAGCAAAAGAGACGGAGACGTTATGAAGTTTCTACGAACGTTTTATTATTCCTGAAAGATTTGAAGACTCCCGTCGTGCACATATGCGGAAGGCTGCCTTGGCCGATCTATTTATTGACCATGCATGCTGTTCCGATTTAAATTAAATACAACATTCTTAAACCCGTTCGTCGACGCACGAAACCCTCCAATTTGTCAGAGATTCCCTGCTTCCGTCGGTTCCGTCTCGCAGCGAGACGGAAGCTACGCCGACACCGGCACACCGTCGTTCGATAGCACGTCAATTCCTTTTTAGGCGGTGTGCATGAATAAACCTTTCCCGCAACGCTAACTGGTGTTTCGGCTTTCCAATCTACGTATCTTTATTCGCTGCGGCTGGGCTAAGCATTCTAAGCAGGGCAGCGGTCTGACTGTCTTTTCATCACAACTTTTCTGTCGCCGAACTATCGGCACGCTCGTTCGATAGATCAATTCGTTTTCAGGCAAGACGCACGAACAAACCTTTTCCTCGACGCTCACTGATGTTTCGGCTTTCAAATCGAAGTATCGTTATTCGCTGGGCTAAGCATTATAAAAGGACAGAGCGGTCCGAATGTCTCCTCATCTCGAAACTTTTCTGTCGCTGTGCTATCGGCACGCTACCGTTTGATAGATGAATTTCTTTTTCAGGCGAAATGCACAAACAAACCTTTTTCGGAACGCTAATTGCTGTCTTGGCTTTCAAATCAAATCGTTTTTACCCGCTGGATTAAGCACTAATCAACTGAAAAGCGGCAGCGGTCCGACTACGCCTTTCGTCTCGACGGTCCCAACAGCAGCGCAGCCATCTTGTTTGTTTACGTGACGTCACGGAGCGCGAAGAAGTCACTCGCGCTCCGAGAAATTCTCGGTGCACGAAGAGCGCGCTCGAGTGTCAGTCTCCGGTGGCACTCCTGTCCGTTTAGTGAAAGGAGCGCCAAACTCTCGCGCTCCGGAGCACGGACTTAACGCGCCCATTCCGACACCAGCCTGTCCCTCATTCCCATTTTTCGTGTGGGGGTCAACGTTCTCATCCGGCGCCTCTGAGGCCCAGGGCTAGACGGCGCCAGGCGGAGGAGGCGCAGACGCGTCTGGCCCTCCCCTGGCACTCTGAACACCAGCTGGAGGGACAGGAGCCGACGGAGCGAAGCTGGCGCCCAAGGCCCTTCTGGGAGAGCAATCGACACTTGTCAGTGGGAAGCGACAAACGACTCTCTAAGAAAACAACCCCAAGCGGTGGCACTGGTCGAGCTACCAGAGAAAAACACTTAACCGCGGAGCCTCCTCAGCTGCAGGCAGCCGGGCGGGGCGCGGAGGCGGCCCCGCTCGGACGTTCCCGAGTAAAGGGACACCCGCACCGCAAAGGGGGGCTTCCCGCCCCGCGCACAAAGTTCTCCCGCCCGGAGGTCGTAAACATCCCCTGTAAACCCCACCCGTCTCCCCCAAAATCGTTCGCGCCCGGGCCTCGAGACGAAGTAAGACCTCAAATAAAAAGGATCCGGAACCTTGCCCAGGAATCATGGGAAATGCCATAGGCAGCTGTAGCACGATGGGTAAAGAGAACCATAGGACGAACTATAGAATGAGCTATAGCGGACTATTACAAAGAGCAATAGGCGGCTAAAAAAACCATAGGAAAAGCCATCGGCAGCTATAGCACGGTGTCTAAAAGATCCATAGAGTAAGCCATAGAGATCTCTATAGCAGACCATACAAGAAGCTATAGGCGGCTAAAGGAACCATAGGAAATGCCATAGGCAGCGGTAGCACGATGGGTATAAAGAACCATAGGACAAACTATAGAATCAGCTATAGCGGACTATACAAAAGAGCAATAGGCGGCTAAGGAAACCATAGGAAAAGCCATAGGCAGCTATAGCTCGGTGTCTAAAAAGATCCATAAAGTAAGCCATAGAGATCTCTATAGCAGACGTTACAAGAAGCTATAGACGGCCAAAGGAACCAAAAAGAAAAGCCATAGGCGGCTATAGCATCCTTTCTAAAGAGACCAATACATTAAACCATACAAAATTCGATGGCGAAATTTCTATTGAAAAAGCTATAGACAACCATAGGGAGACCATAGGAAAAGCTATAGACAGCCATAGAAGCGGCTATAGCTAATTGGGCCAATTTTCTATAGCCGGCCATACAAAGGACTTTTATAGCCAACCATAGACCATTTTTGTATGGGACAACTTGACGCGCGGGTGAAAACCATGTTTTAGATATGTTGATGACTATTAGTGCTATGCGGCACTGATGTGGAAGATCCGGCGAACGGATGTAAAGATAGGGTTTTCACCTGCTTCCAGAAAAGTTGCCCGGATTTGGTGTTTACTTAAGAACTACCACTGGAGAAGTCAATCAAGTTCTTGGACCTCCTTTTGGAGTTCAAAGCAAGTCACGTCTGTTGGCACTACGAACCCCAATCGTGCAAGGGGTTTCTTCCAGTGTTGGAACAAAATACTCGATAAAACTATTTAAGTTAAGTTACTAAATACCTGCTTCATAAAGTATTTGAAATACTACTCAAGTTACTTTCACTGTAAAGTATCTTGAGTAGAGTACAAATACTTAGAAATGTAACTCAATTACTTTTGAAGATACTTCCGCATTACTTAATTTGTATCGACGTCATTGACAACGACAATTATACAGCTGCGCAAATCTTGTTTGCCAGATTGGTTTATTAACACGCAACAAAACAAAACGGCAAAAAAAACATCGTAGAGTCTATTCTATGCAGTTCAACTATGATGGGGCGGCGAATAACTGAAGAAACTAAACGTTTAATGGGGAACTTGCGCCCAAAACAAAACATATGAGAAAAGCTAGCGTCGCAGGCGTCGATATCGGCGAAACAGCAGGATCGAGCGCTGGGGCGAGACTGCACTCTGGACCGCCACGCGGAGCACCTTTTGTACCCGCGTGGGTTTCTGGAACATTCGGCGTATAACGTTCGGCGCGTAGAACATTCGTAACTTGATCAGACGACAAGGTTCTCGAACTTACGAGAATGTCAAGTTGAAAGAATAAATAAAAGAGGAGTCCGCTTCCTGGTATCGAACCCGGAGCCTCCGCGCGAGAGCGAAGCGCGGCAACCATTCGGCCACGAGCTCGCTCAGTAACGCGCGTGGGAATACCTCAACATGGGGACGAGATCAGACAGCGGCGCCCCAAACTGTTAACTTTAGAATGATACGAATGGGGACAACAAATACAATGACTCAGCGCTCGGCTGACATGACCGAATGCGGCGTCAGCGTTCGGCTGGAGTTCGTGCTCTCCGATGAGGTCGAGGAGGGGCTCTTTTGTTACCACTCCGGCCTGCATGAACAATGCAGCATGCACGGTGCCCAGCTCAGCACAAAGCCCCAGTGGGTCAAGCTCGCATCCTCTGACGACTGATTTCGGGAGAGATCCGGCACTTAGCGGCACTTCGTTTATTGTTAGTATTTTTACATTACACTGTGCCCCGCGCTCTATTGAAGAGAATGACATGAACATTCCCACAAGGCCTGTGAACATGTGCACAGGCCTTGTGGTGGGTAAACACCGAGGTGTGGGGACAACAAACGGGACAGAGCTCCTCGCCAATAGTGACATCGCTGAATATCACGTCCTGCGCCGCAACTAAGACGCATCGTTTAACTACAATCCTTATTCCCTATTAGGGGAGTTCACTATAAACGAACTTGGGATACGGACATGAGTGGACGGATAACAAAGAGAACCCACATAATAGCCACGGCAGTGGTCGCCCCTTCTTCAAGTATAGTTGTGTTCAGAAAGGCACTCAACGATAGGGGACGCTTTGTTGGCATTTTGAGATGTCATCCAGCTCTTAGTTCATTTCCGGTCCTGTTCTCTGCTTATCAATGTTCGTTTACAGATCTGTTCGCGAGAGCAATAAGTGACGGACTAACAAAACAAAGAAAAGAAACAAAAAAACTCGACGTTTTGCTTTAGCGCGGTCAAATATACACCAAACAAAACTTTTTTGTGTGTGTGTCCACTTTTTAGATTTTTTTATTTCTTATTTTTTTAAACTCAAGTCTGCCTTGTTGTCGTAAATCGTTTTCCGGCCTGCGTTGCGCCTCAGTGTGGCAATCTTCCGTAAAACCACCCCTTTTGTTTGAGGATTTCGTGGGGAAAACTCTACGGAACAAAAGGCGCCTTTGGGAAGGCGAGGGAAAAACCTTCATCATGTGTACGAACTTTGGGCTGAAATATGAGTCACAATCGACAAAAAAGCGATGTTTTCACGAGCTCAATCAAACTCACCGTAGCTAATCGGAGGTAGCAACAGGATTCGGTTGCTCGAAAGAATGTTCACGTTTGCTCGTGCCACGCCCACGCCACTTCATACCGGAAAACTCGGAAAATGGCGGATTGTCAAAAATGTATTTGAGCTAATGAGTACAAGATACTCAGAAATGTAACTAAAATAGAGTATCAAATACTCTCGATCAAAAGTATTTGGAAAGATGCCGAGATCATTCAAAAAGTATTTGAAATACAGTATCCTGAGTAGAGTATTTCAGATAGGCACATGTCTTGTTTCTTCCCTACGAGTCAGGCAATTCGAAGGCCATCAAAAGAAGTGTTGCCAGTACTGCTCTTGTTTCTGCTCTAAGTAAGTCCTGCCATTATCAAGTTGAGACAAGCTTTTAAAAAACAGGTTGCCCGACTACGCGATTCTGGTCAACCAAGCGCTGTCTTAGGAAGCCTATGTGAGATACTCTGCAAGAACCTGAACAAGAGAGCAGCAAGCGGCGAGGAAGCGGTGAATCCACCAATGCGATGCAAAAATCGCGGTTGTGCCGTGATTTTGCATGGATTGACCCACAGATTTAAAAAATATATTGCCGGCAGGCAAGATATTCAAGTTGTTTGTTCGGCACCGAACAAAGCATCATGCCATTTGCCACAGGGTCAACAAAGGACGTGATCAACAGCGGATATGTGACACAGCCCATAAAACGCACTATGCCCAAGGCGAAATGGCGGTCGTCTATCATATTCCCCTCTCTTGCGAGAAGAGCTACACCAGTCAAAGCGGCCGATGTATAAACGATAGACTTGAAGGTGAACATTTGAGAGAAGCCCTCTCGGTTGGGGAGGCAACAGCAACAGCAAGTGAAACACGCCACCAACCAAATCCTCGTTTAAAGCGAACCCTACGTTTCGAGACCGGCTCGGTCTCTTCTTCGAGGGTTGACTGCGGCTATGGCCGTTGAGGAGCAGTATTCGTGTTTTCTTCGTTCTTCTACGGCAGTGTTCATCGTTTTTTGCATCGGTGAGGTGGCGAAGTCCGTTCACGTAGACGGTCGGCAGAGTGCCGAGGGATCTATTTATGTTTTTCTGGCGTCGTTTCCGTGTGTGCCAGGATTCAATAAAAAGTCTATGTCTGGGATGGGTCCTCAACAGCCAGGATGCTGGTGTTGGCAAAGTCAATTCTGTGGTCCTTGACGTCGCGGAGGTGCTCCGGCTACGGCGCTTCGTTCATGGTCGAGACTTTCGAACATCGTTCTTATGCTGGCGGATTCGCTCCCGAGAAGTTCTTCTTCGTTTCCCCGATGTATGCGACCGGGCAGTCCGCGCAGGGAATTTTATAAATGACGCCTTGTGCTCTTTCCTTAGGCGGGCGATCTTTTGGGCGGGGCATGAGTCTACCAAGCGGGGGACAGACCGGCTTCTTGTGGGCCACCTGGATCCCTTCTTTGGCCAGTACACGTGCCAGCGCCTCGCTTGTACCTTTTATGTAAGGAACGCTGATGCGTGAGGTAGGACGGGTCTGTGTGCTTGCTGGGAGTTGCAGGTGTCGGCGATCTCGGGCTTGATGACGCGCAATGCGGCGGATGAAGCTGCTTGTATAGCCGTTACGTTGTAGGTCGGCTTGAAGACGGTGTGTTCTCTCTTTTACGGTCAGCTTCGGACGAGCAGATGTTACACTACCGACCTGGATAAAAGCGTTCTGACCACTGATGCTTTGCGACAGCGCGACGGGTGGTCGGAGTGGAAATGGAGATAACTGTCCAATGCTCATGCGTCGGTTTTTCTGTAGACAGAAAATCCGGAGCTCCCTCATTTTCTAATCTCGGTCTCGGAAACGCGAGGGTTCCGCCTTTCATGCGGGGATTTGGCTGCGTTGTATATTTCATTTATTATTATAAACGATAGGAGCAAGGGCGCACCGCAGCGTTGACGGGTGAAAAAGTACATCAGCGGGGCATTCGTCAGCTCATTGCTGGACCTGTGGATGTGATGCAGAGCTCACCAGCATAACCGTCCGCCATAGGAACAAGAATTCCTTCGCGCGTGAAGTGCTGGAGGCCCTGACCATTGAAGAAACAGGAGAAGATTGCGTGAGCACCTCGTCAATTACGGTTCACGAAAAAGAACAACAATATTTGCGGTTTGCCACACCCCATTGAGTGGTAGGCCAAAAGGGTGTTTAAACGTGTTTAATGTGCCGCAGGATCGAAGAAGAAAGGGCCTAGGCTGGTAAGAGGATAAAGTAAAGCGTCAGTTGTTAGTCAGCGGTGTGTTTGTCCAGTCCTTTCCTTCGTGTCCTTGTTTTTTCTGTGTGCAGCTGATCCGATTGCCAAGAGTATGTACCAACTAGCTCAAATTAAACCCGCATCCCCCAAGATTTGTGGACTGCATTAGACCACCACCAAGCATTATCATTGTTCGATAGTATTTCAACGGCACAAAGAACCATTGCATGACACACGAACTTTGTACGGAACAGACTGCGTAACCTTAAAATAAAAACTCAATTCACAACAGAATGTCACATGCTTTGTATCTCCGAAAAGCGCTCCTGGAGAGAATGTGTATAATAATAATAATAATAATAATAATAATAATAAGAAGAAGAAGAAGAAGAAGAAGAAGAAGAAGAATATCTTTATTGCACGAAGAAATATACATCATTACAAACAGGTCCGCAAAAGCACGTTGAGTGCTTGTAGGCGTGACCTGGCAACCAGCAGAGAAACTACTAACAAGCTCAAATAACGCAAAGCACAAAATAAACAGAAAAACGCAGTACTCTTAACCCGTACAACAATTTAAAAATCGTAGGTACAACACCAATTTCTAAGCTCTTTTTTTATCACTTTCAACGACTGTAGATGTAAAAGCTCATTAGGCAACAAATTAAAGTAATGAGGAACGTAAAAAGACCGAACCCGCTTTCCGTAATTTGTGTATACCCTAGGGAGGGCGAACCGTTCTATTTTTCTCAAAACCTTTTGTTTTTTTACAGGTTTCTTAAACGTACTATTATAATAATTCTTAACTAGGATTTCATAGATATATAATCTTTCAGTTGACAAAAGCTGTAGCGAACGCATTTTTGACTCTGTTCTTAACTCCTCCAATTTGGTTCCATATGCTAAATTTCTACAAATGTTATGCAAAATATTGTCTAATTTACTTTTTCTAGAGTTCGAACAAGAACCATAAAGCGTGACACCATACCGAAGCACCGACTCTCCCAGAGCTTGAAAAACCCTCATTCTCAAAGTCAGGTTGGTTACACCTCGCAAACGATATAAAAATGCAGATACTGCGCGAAGTCGCTTCGCAAGATACTCAATATGACTATTCCAAGAAAGATGTTCATCAAAGTGAACACCCAGATATTTTATCGAAGATACATATTCAAGCGGCATACAATTACATCTCTCGCAGTTAGATCGATGTAGAACCAGCGGAATATTAAACGTTATTGTTTTATGAGGATTACGGAAACACATTAGTTTGGTTTTATCTATGTTAACACAGATACGATTGTTTTTGAACCATGCCATTAGCTCGTAAATATCGGCTTGAAGGGACGATAGAGCTTCCGATTCATTGTTTCCCGCGAGTACAAGAGCGGTGTCATCGGCGTATTGAAAAACGCGTGAAAATAAGTTCAATTTACCTATTTCATTCACATAGATGTTAAAAAGAAAAGGACCCAAAATAGATCCTTGGGGGACACCAGAAGGAATTATCAATAAATTACTTTTAAAATCACCAATTTTTACTAATTGACTCCGTTCTGAAAGGTAGCTGGTTAGAAATTTTATATATGGGCCTCTAAAACCCAGGTGCTCTAATTTGTATATGAGTAACCTGTGATCAATTGAATCGAACGCTTTTTTCAAATCTAGAAATAAAGAAAGGACGAAATTATTTTTATCAATATTATCATGAATGTGGTCGGACAAGTCTTCCAGTAATGTAATTGTTCCTCTATTTTGTCGAAACCCGTACTGTGAATGACATATGTAAAGAATGCTTATTACAAAAGGAGGTCATGGACCAAAATACAAACTTTTCCATAATTAGCGATAGTACGGGCAAAATAGAAATGGGTCTGTAGTTTAGCATCTCTTTTCTACTTCCTTTCTTGAAAACAGGCCTCACCACAGCAATTTTAAGACCATTCGGAATCTTTCCCTCAGAGAAAGATGAATTAACTATTTTTAATAAGAGATGTTTTAGTTCTTCGAAATTGACTACAATGTCCCTTAAACGAATTCTATCATGCCCAGGTGGTTTGGCCACAGACATACTTTTGATAACTACTTTTAAGTCTTCTTCTAACATCTGTGGCAAATAGGCACAATTTCGACAACTTTCTTCACATGTGCGGAAAACGTTAGAAGAGCCCTGTCCCTGGTATTGCAAATCTGTTGCACCTTGAATGAACGAGGCATTAAACCTATTGCACAAGGACTCTACATCGGAGTCTCCAAATGTTTTTAACACCGTTTGATCAATATTTTCTTTACCTTTACCACCTATTAATTCGTGAACAACATCCCAAGTTTTTTGGGGTTACTCTGATGAGTTTGCAAACGGGCAACGTAGTGTCTTTTATTTGCTAGTCTTATTTTGGCAGTGACCCTATTACGGAGGCTTCTAAATTCTTCTTTCAATACGCTATTTCCAGGGTTGGCTTTACATCTGTGCCACAGTTTATCCTTTTCACTGCACAGCTCCATTATTTCTGTAGTGATCCATACATTCTCGCATTTTCTTTGTTTTAGATTAATTTTTCTTTCACATGTACTGTAAATATTCGCAAACCATTCGGTCATTCTTTGGTAGGCTTTAATATGATCTAAAGTGAGTAGACTATCCCAGTCGTATTCATTAATTAATTTATCTACTTTTTTGTTATCAATAATCAACTTACAGCGACTATCAGGTTTGCTATTCAGGGCTTCCCCGTACACAACAAGCGCTACAAAATAGTGGTCGGCCACTTTTTGTTTAATGACACCAGAAAATAATTTTAGTCCGTTTAGCCTCACAATAATATGATCAATACATGTACTTGTATATTCGGTTTCCGAGACGCTCTTCCCTCGTGAAGTTTGATATCACGTTATCTAGTCCAAAACCCGACAACATAGTTAAGGTAATCCGCAACTCCGTACTTGGACGTATCCAGTACATCAATATTAAAGTCGATGGGTATGTACCCATGGAAAGAAAATTTAATAAAATGTATGTTTTCATTTAAAAAATATGACCTCCAATAGTATCAGCCACTGTAAAAGACGTCGAGACTAAAACAAGTTGCACTATGAAAGTCTCCCAAGTGACTGGATAGCTGGTGTAGGTTAAAAAACAAAATAAAACTATCTTGGGTAGCGCAGTCGCTCCGGGAAATATGGTCGATTCAGTATCACAACACAACACTAATATTGCCACGCGCCTCGCCGAGCGAGCGCGTTCGTGGCCGAGTGGTTACCGTGCTTGGCTTTCGCGTGGAGGGCCCAGGGGTGATTCTTGGGAGTGGAAGCTTTATTATTTAGTATTTCAATTTCTCGTTCTCGTAAATTCTGAAAACCTCGTTGTGTCATCGAGTTACTAATGTTCTACGGGCCGAACATCCTATACCAAATGTTCCAGAAGCTCACACGTGTACATAAGGTGTTCCGGGTGCCGAGCCGGAGTCAATCTCGCCCCAGCGTTCGATCCTTATGTTTCGCCGCGACGCCTGCGACGCTAGCCTTTTCCAATTTTGTATTGGGCACAAGTTTACCCCACTAAACGTTTAGTTTGCTTAAGTTTTCGTCGCCTCATCAATTGTCATTCGTGACATTTTGGTGGAGGTGCTGGGTAGCGCAGCAGCTCCAAACGAATCCCAAACGAAGGCCGACGCAACGTTCGGCCGCGTGGACCGAGCGGTGCGTTAAAGCACAAACAAATCATCTATATTGTTGTTGTCCCCATCTGTGCAGTACTAAATTTAGCCTCTAGGAGCGCGACAAGGTGGATCTCCTTCTAGTATGATGTAACTTCTGCCGGTTCTCAGCGATTCAACAAGTCAACTGACTTGTTGACTTGACAAAAAACAACCCCGCCACCGTCCAGATCGTGCACAAGTTGAGTTTCTGCCACAATGCGGAGAAGAGAGCACCCGAACCACCCATTCTAGCCTACTGTGAAGAACCAAGCAATGAGCACGCCTCCCCGTCCAGCCTACCCTAAAGGTACTGGATCCTGAGAAAGTAGCACCCTTATCTTCCCTGCCTTCTAGCCGGACACAAACATATACTAACATACAGACGACCAAACTTCGTAAGGTGATCGGTTCATCGCTCTCAGTTGCCATGGCAATCGTCGTTTCGGTTCATTCCGACCTTCTGAGCTTGAAAAGGGTCGTTCAGAACCAGTCGCGCCAAGATCGCTATCGAGCATCATCGTACAGAAAGCGTTCCTCGCTAAAATAAGCGTTTTATCACTGTGCATGCAATCAAATTATCAAGCATGGTTATCTACACAGATCTTTTACCATAGTATTGTTATTGCGTATTTCAAGACAAGACTTTTTTTTTTTACTACCGTAATACATTGACTTTGCCTGTGGTGCCGGTGCGAAGATGTACGTTTATTTCGCCGGTCTGTGGATAACAAACTCTGGGTATTTAAGAAATATCTTTGGAAAGCAACCTGTCACCGGAAATTTGGTTCGGTTCACCAAGAATGAAGAGGCCAAGGAGAAACTACTCACTCCATTGACCAACATCCCGACATTCCCACACCCCTCTAAGTCCACCACTGGTTGGGATGTCTAAAGTGCCGGATGATAGGGACGTTTCGCAGATTACTTCCAGCCGTCCTGCAACACTCTCCGCAACCCGCCATACCGTTGTGTAGGTCGACGCTGAGAGCGGAAGAGGTGGTCTGGCGAACCCTTGGCGATTCGACGAATCTTGGTGCACGCTCGCCACTCGGATTAGGGACTTTAGTAGATTGTACGCGCAGAGCTTCGCTCTAACAGCGGAGCTCGTGCCGTCACTTCTAAGCATGGATTGAGCACGTGACCGCTGGACCTGTTTTCAGCAGCATACAACCTACCAAACCACTCTCGAAATAAATTCTTCTCGAGTGGAGCGAAGCGAGGGTGAAGTCGCGTAGCGCGGTCTGTTTGGAAGACGATTTCGAGCTGAAGCTAGTGTTGCTAGGTCGGTAGTAGACGGCGATCCGAAGATGTCGCAGCTGTTACATAGCTGGCTGCAGACGCTATGTTCGCGTGTGCGTCCATTGATATTCGGTGAGCGAAGCAGACAGACTTAATCGTGCGGAAGGAAACGGTGGTACGGCGAAATGAGGTGCGTACATGAGCTCTTTCGCCGCGATTTTCAATAAGCGGAACGGAAAAATAAAATTCAAAGTAAGGACTTGACGCAGATTGCTGATTTTCACCAGCGTCGAATATTTTGACAGGCCTTACACAAAAACCATACCGTTTTATGCCATCCAGCGTTATTTTTTTTAACATGCGTATAAAGTATCAAACTGCCAGTTCGGATCACTGATCTTCACTCCCTATAGTAATCATTGATCTAGTCACTAGTCACTGATCACCACTACTCACTGATTTCTACATCCCTATAGTAGAGATCAGTAGTTCGGGTAGCCCAAAAAGATGAAACATAGCGTAGGGATGTGCTCTCAATGAAAAGAAAGAGAGCAGGCGAAAAATACACACGTGTGTGCATATTTTCGAGGTACCAAATTAGCTTCTGTCTTGAAAATCCCGGTAAGCAATGGCCACGCCTTCCGCCAGGGCCATCTCGGAGGCTGAGAGAGCAGAAGCCTGCGGCCACACCCGTCGAGGACGAGACGAGCGTGGTCTCGGACGACGCCGTGGTCGGCATCACCACTGTGGACTTCTCGACACGACCACCCCGGAGTCCATCCGGCTGCCGCTGCTCCAGTCCAGGGACGTGTCCAAGCGGTTCCCGCAGCTCGCCCAGCTGGACCAGGCGGCCGACCCCGCCACGTGACCGGGACGCTGCGCCGTGGCCAGCCAGTACCTCCTAGATGACAAGGCCTGCGAATAACGTCATCGATAGTGGATCCCCGACCGGCCCAACCGGCAAACGCGCTGAAGCTCGAGGAGAGTAACCTCAAAGCGGCAGACACTTTGGCAACGCCGCGCGCTAGCTTCGCACTCGTTGTGAGACGCTGCGTGTCGCGCTGGTGGTGATGCTGACGCAAGGTAGGCGGCACCCGGCGTGGATGCACTAGTATACTCATAGTCTTAATATACTCATAGTCTTATTGACCATAAAGTGATAACGATCAAAATAAACGCTGATACACTTTATTGAAGTTTTGTGCTTGCCCCTGGAATTTTATTTGGAGGTTAAAACTGCGGGCAAGGCCTTTTGTTTCCCTGGTACTCATGTGGACATTGATTCTGATCTCCTAACCTTCCCACCAGACGACGTGATGAACTTCGCATAGAAACAGACCGACAGCGAAAGGTTTGTTGTGCGACTACAGCCAGGTTCTAGGAGACCTTGGGGTTGGTTGTGCCATTCGTCATAAGACCTAAGATCTTATGTCAATGAATCTCGAATCAAATACTGAACTGAGCCGATCTAGTCATGTCGTTAAACACCTGAAACTATGGTGCAGAAAAGGAAAAAAATTGGTCCAAGAATTGTACTGCGTACTTGTCAAAGACGGAAGTTCTACATAAAGAGAGTAATTAAAAAAACAGTAAGGATGAAGTTTATCGGAAGTTGCATAAGCCGGATCCCGGACAAAAGCTCAACGGACAGAAGCTTATCGAACGAAAGCTCACCGGACAAAATCTCATCGGATCTTTCACAGACCCGGACAAAATTTCATCGCTTTTACTCGTGAACTGGACAAAAGTTCACCGGGATAAAATAGTTCCTTTTCTACATGGGCTAAATAGCATAAATTAAGCAGCGCATTCTAACAAAACAAATTAAGCCGCGCATTCTATTAAAAAGTATGTATGTCTCGCGCAAGGTATGTTTCTTACCTAAGAAAATGATACTTATCAATGCTGAATGCTGGGCTAGTTGGTATTGGTCTTAGGTTGCCAAGGCATGGTGGCGCTTATCAGACGAGGACAACAGAAAGGAAGACGACAAATACGAGCGCAGCGCTCGTGTTTGTCGTCTTCCTTTCTGTTGTCTTCGTTTGATAAGCGCCACCATGCCTTTGGCAACCCAAGAAAATGATGTTTATTGCACAAATCTTTAAATGCCAATACTGTCTCCCACTGCCTCCAGCAGTTTCGGCATGCCTTTGTGAAGCTGAGAGTTCACAGACAGCCTCCTCAAACAATTCTGAAGGCGCTTCATTGCTTTCCGAAAACTCGTCACCAGGAGTTCACCTTGGCGTGCTTGCGGCAAAGCTATCTCTATTGAAAATTCCATCAAGATACGTAATTTGGGACACTGACTGCCAGTCAGCAGCCCTGGTGGAACGTGCCCTGATGGTCCATCAGATGACGTCTGACTGCCACTGCCAAGGGAATTTCATCAACAAGGGCAGCATTTATATAAGAGCAAAGCTATACGCACTCCTGAGTGCATTTCGGACGAAATGGTTATACGCACTCATAAATATCGCCAAATGCCTTGACAGAACAAAATGATCGAGAAAAAAAAGAAGAAAAAAAAGCAGGCCCACCGCGGACCGAACCCGCGTCCACTTGCGTACAAAGCGGACACCTTAACCCCTATGCTATGCCATATTTTTTTTCTTTATTTGCACAAAACACGCAATACACTCACAAGACGCTGGGTCTAAAACGCCACGTGCCCTCACCTGGGGCCGTAACGATCCTTAAAACTCCTTCATACCTATTAAGCCATCTAACAAGCCAACCCACTCGGGTGGGGTCTTACTCATTTCTAAAACACTCTTGACCTGCAAAACAACTTCAATAAAAAATAAACGCGCCGACTTTGGGCTGACTTCGGCGTGCCGCACCGCCATACGGGACTTCCACAGACCGTACAATGCAAGGGCCATAAACAGATCGTAAGGCACAGTTTCACCTTTCTCCACGGGCAGAAAACGAATGGTGTATTCATCAATGCACATATCTTTTTTCAGGGTTCGCTGTAAAACATCCCAAAAGAAGACAGCGTCCCAGCAATACAGGAAAGCGTGCTCAATGGTCTCAGGCTGTCGACACAACAAGCAGTTGAGACCCCGAGGAACGTACATGCCCTGCTCCTGAAGCCCCACCTTCACTGGCAAGGTGGAAGTGCGTAAACGGAAGAAAAACGTTTTCACCGCTGGCGGCACACACAATTTCTTAACACGGGTCAGTACGTCTTGTCCAGGGCCTGCCACATACGGCAGCCGGTAAAGTGGCACCGGAAAAAGTACGTCAAGAAGGTCGCGGGTCAATCTTTTGCGCGTAACACTCAACAAATAGTCCATTGAAAATCTCACTACCAAAAATTTAAAGGAGTCTACGACTTCCTTCATAAACCCACCCATCTTTGCGGGCGGACCGACCTCTGAAGACACAAGGTAAGACGGCAGAAATTGAGCTAAGCGTGTTTGGATCATAACCTGCAACAGTGGATTCTGTTGATCGCGTAAGAAAAGAAAACGAGAAACGGTCTTTCGAACAAAAAGATGGGCGAGCCCTACCCCTCCTTTGGAGACACGGCGAAAAAGATTGTCTCGGCACATCGGTTCGCTCTCCGACAACCAAACAAAGAGCGCGAAAACTCGATGCATCTTCTGGATGCAGCTTCGCGTACAGCATAAGACTTGGAGGACATACCATAGCTTGGCGGTTAAAAATACATTACATACAGTTGCACGAGCAAAAATAGACAAATTACGGTTGCGCCACCCGGGTGTGCTTTTCCTAAGTTGCTTTACTATACCCTCCCAGTATGGTGTTGTGCTTTTCATGTGCTGCAACGAGGCCCCGAGGTATTTACTCGGGGTAATGTCCCATCGTATCCCTTCGTACACTGCTGCCGTTCTAGCCCACGTACCATGCCATAAACCAACACTTTTGTCCGGATTAACCGCAGCCCCCGTTGCAGCGCAGAACGACGTGCAAAGACCCAGAGCCTCAACGACACTCTTTTTGTCGGCACAGAACAGCGCGATATCGTCCGCGTAAGACAAGACCTTTGTTTCTACCGAACCCATTAAAAAACCTCTCACATTCTTGCTTTGAATTACGCTTAAACATAAGGGCTCCAAATACAAAGCGAACAACAACGGGGACAAGGGAGACCCCTGCCTCACAGAGGCCGACACGGGAATTTTAGACGTTAAAGAATGATTCAGTACTATTTTGGTGGTGCACCCGGTGTATGCCATACAGATCCCGTCAAAAATAATATTACCTACATTTACCCGCTTTAGAACAGCCCAAAGTACGTCATGCTGCACGCGGTCGAATGCTTTCTGCAAATCGACTTGGATCATGGCTACCTGGCCTGCTTCGTTTTCGACAGATTCTAAAATAGTACGCGCAACATGAATGTTTGTTTGAATGGATCGTCTCCGGATCCCACAGGTTTGGTGTTCACCAACTAGCTCTCTGACGACATGCTGTAATCTGCTGGTCAAAACTCGTGCAAACATTTTATAATCGACGTTGCACAAAGTGATTGGTAGATATTCGGTGACGCGTCTCGCCTGTATCGCGTCTGGCGTCTTTGGGATAAAAACGGTGTGCGTTTGTAAAAAGGAAGGTGGCAACGCTTTAAAAGAGTAAGCCTCGCGAATCACTTCTAAAATGAAAAAGGACAACGGGTCCTTGAATGCTTTATAAAACTCTCCACTAAGGCCGTCAGGTCCCGGCGTTTTGTGGGACGACAAACCGTCTATGGCGCGCTCGATCTCCTCAGCGTCACCGCTCTTCCAACCACTCTTTTTTGTCGTCATCGAGCCTAGGCATTCTTTCCAACAACACTTCGAGGTCAGCCCTCCTTAAAGACTTATCTAAAGCGCCGAATAGCTCCGAGAAGTAACACACAAAAATCTTTTCAATAAAATCCCTTTCGCTGCTCGTAACGCCTTGATGATAAATAGCGGGAATCTCTTTGTTATCGCGTATCTCTTCTCGTCGACCAAGGCCCTCCGCGTGGGTTGTTCGCCCAACAAAAACTTATCCGCCCTCGCACGCACAACTGCTCCCCGGTACCTCTGTTGGTGAAAGCCATCCAGTTTCGTTCTAACTTCCTTTATTTCCTCCCCCATCGTGCCCGGGTTAGCACTTCCAATGCTGAAAAGTTCTCGCCAATACTTCTTTAATTCTTTCTCCTCGCGGCGCGCCTCGCGCTGTAACTGAGACGACCTTTCGACTGCGGCCTGCTTTACTTCTTCTTTAAAATATTCCCACTTTTCGAGAAAACCGCTCCCTTGCATCGCAGTTATTTTGTTAAATATTTCTAAAACGGCCTTGGCAAAATCATTGTCCTTCAGCAAAGTGTTGTTTATTTTCCAGAGCTGCCAATCAAATTTCTTTCTGCGCTGTTCCTTTTTTCCCAGCGTAACGCTCACCAGGCAGTGATCGGTATAAAAAAGCGGCGTCACTAAATAATCTGTCGTACTGCTGATAGCTTCTGTGGAGACGTAACTGCGGTCTAACCGAGAGTGGGACGCCCCTTGAAAATATGTAAACTGGAGTCTGTCTCGTCTCGCCCTGGCGCGCGCTACATCTTCCAGGAAATGCTCAGCTTATCGCGATTTGCTCCCCAATGTTAAAAGTTTACTCTCGAAATTTCCTAATATTGTCTTTTTTTGTACTAATAAAGCTGTTTCTGTAGACCTACACCTTCTGAAACCGAATTGCGAGTCCGTTTACACAGAATATTTTTTCAAAAAAGGTTAATAGTCGAGAATATATTATCTTTTCTATTGGTTTTGAAAATACAGGAAGAATAGATATGGGGCGATAATTACTCATGTCATTTTTATCCCCGCCTTTATAGAGGACAAACACTTTAGCCACTTGCATGCTTTTAGGAAATACACCAGATGATAATATGAGATTATACAAATGAGTTATGCACGGTAATATCAGATCTAGTACAAATTTAACGGGTTTGATTAAGAAAAAAAGCACTCTGAAGAATACTACCCCACGTGTTTTCATTCAAGAAAACCTCACTCGTTTTAACAGAGAGCTTCTTCGGGCCACTAAAGACCGGGCCAAAGCAAAAGGCTACGCTTTCGCGTGGTACGGGTATGGAAAAGTTCTCGTTCGAAAGTCGGAAGGTGCGCGTGCAATTCCAATCAGAAGCCTGGATGATCTTAACAAGCTGTAGATAAGATAGGTTGGGCGTTTCTGTCTGTATTTTTTGTTGTTTCTGTGCACATGAACAACTCTGACGTTTGCTTTCCTTCTGATTTGGGAAGATCCTTTAAAAACAAGACAAACAAACCATTTTCTGTTTTACATTTAAACGTGCGGTCGGCGCGTAATAAAAGTGATGAGCTTGGTATTCTTCTTAATGACTTCGGGTTTTCTTTTGACGTGATTATGCTGACCGAGACGTGGTTCACGCAAAATTCAGATGTTTTGGACTTTGATAATTATGCGACATTTTATTTAAATCGTTGTTCAAGGCGCGGTGGTGGAGTTGCCATGTATATAAAAAAAGAAACACAGTGCAATCTTATGACAGACATCACTACTATGACTGAAAATTATGAATCTCTCTGTGTGCAACTCGGAAACACTGTTCTTGCGGTAATGTATAGACCTCCAAGTGGTGATTCATCTGCTTTTTAGGATTTCTTGAAAGACTTTTTCAGTTTGTTGGTGAAAACGGCTACAGTCTAATTTTAGGTGGTGATTTCAATATAGATATGAATTGTGCTACTGTTCGCCAAGTTGAGTTTTCTTCTCTGTTTCAATCTTTTGGTTTTTTTAATGTGATCACAAATTCTACTAGAGTCACGTCACTCAGTGAAACGCTTCTTGACTTATTTATCACAAATATAACTCGGACCCGGATTTCTGCGGGTGTAGTGTGTTCTGATATTAGTGATCATCTACCAATTTATTTTTTTGCTGATATTCATAACTTAGGAAAAAACCCGTGTCATGAAAATGCATACTTTTCTCCAGTTGTTAACGTGGAAACGCTAGATGTGTTCAGACGCCGTGTAGAATCTGAAAACTGGGACGATGTGCTTTCGAAGGACTCGGCCGATGAAGCGTACGATAGTTTTATGCATCAGTTTTGTTCTTTATATAAAGAGTGCTTTAAACTTCGAAAGATAACACCATCAAAGAAGTCTAGAAAGCCGTGGGTTACCAAGGATATACTAAAAATGATAAAAAAGAAAAACAATCTATATGCGCGTTTTTTGCGCACGAAAGATTTAGATGTGCTTAAAATGTTTAAAAGATGTCGAAATGAGATAACCAGTGCGTTAAGAAAAGCAAAAAGTTCGTATTACTATAAAATGTTTTATAATGAAAATAGAAGTGACGTTATCTGGAAAAAAATTAATTTCATTTTAGAACGAAACAGCACCGAAAACATTATGAAAGAACTTGTAATTGAAGGAAATAGGTTGACTGGAGTCGAGTTAGCAAATGAGTTTAATGACTATCTTACGAATCTTTTTCCCCTACTCAATTAACCAGTGGCGCTATTTGTTTAACTCAACGTATTGCAGAGAACTGTTTCTTATTTCCTACTGATGAGAGTGAAGTACGTTCGGCGTTCCTAAATCTTAGAAACAGTAAATGTACCGATTTTAATGGAATACAGCTGCAGCCGGTAAAATACGTGATAGATATTATTACGCCGTGTCTCACACATATCTTTAATTTGTCGCTCTCGACCGGCGTTTTTCCTAAGGGTATGCAGGTTGCAAAGGTCTCTGTTCTATTTAAGTCCGGAGATAGAAATAATATGTCCAATTACAGACCGATTTCAATCTTGCCCGTCTTTTCAAAAGGCTTAGAGAAGATTATATATGTCAGACTTAACAATTTTTGTGAAAAGAATGCGATACTTACTGATTCTCAATATGGTTTTCGAAAAGGTCGCTCCACAGAACTGGCTCTTCTACAGCAAAAATAAATTATCCTAAACAATATTGAAAACAAACTTTTAACGTTGGGGATTTTTATTGATTTCTCGAAAGCCTTTGACCGGTTAAATCATAAAATTCTACTAGAAAAACTAAATTTTTATGGAATTCGAGGGCATTCTCTTGCACTAATTGAAAGCTACTTGAGCCATCGGCAACAAATAGTTGAAATAAACGGGTTTTCTTCATTACTGAAACCAGTTCGCACCGGGGTACCTCAAGGTAGCGTCTTGGGGCCGCTGCTTTTTAATTTGTTTATAAACGATATAGTCGCTATTGCAAGTAATACCTCATTTGTAATTTATGCCGACGATACCAGTATATTTTTTTCCGGGAACAACATTGATAGATTAGTTTCGGATGCAAACATTTGCCTAGAAAAGCTTAGTTCGTGGACTGCTTCAAACTTATTAAAAATAAATGAAAGTAAAACGAAAGCGGTTATATTTAAATCAAAAGGTACAGTGTGTAACGCCACTGCAAAGTTAATATTAAACTCCGCGGAAGTTGAATTTGTAAGTACTGTTAAAACTTTAGGTGTAATTTTTCACGAACATTTGCTATGGGACTCCCATATTCAACACCTGACACTAAAACTCTCAAATATCGTAGGCGTTCTATATAGGCATCGCCATATACTACCACCTAGTGTAAAACTTCTAATTTATAATGCGTTATTCAACTCTCGTATTGCCTATTGCCACCTAGTGTGGGGAACTACGACCAGTACAAACATTAATAAACTGTTTTTATTGCAAAAAGAGCAATTCGTACCGTAGCGAATACGTCGTATTATGCACACACTGAACCACTTTTTAATAAACATAAAGTAATCAAAATTCAAGAATATTTTAAATATAAACTTGCGACAGTCTACGTGGCATCCCTTAAATTTTCTGATCATCCATTACCACGGATTTCTAAATTAAGTGTAAAAACTATTATGTATGAAGTACGTAGCGCCG
>JAZHYW010014250.1:0-32081 GCA_037355805.1 Ixodes ricinus
CTCGGCTTTGGGCCTGTTTCAGTGCAGTGGCAGACTCTGCGGGTAAGACTAACGGCAACAACAACGCAGACGCTGCACTTATAACCAACGGAGGGTGGCGTAAAGTGGCTGGAAACCACGATGCGAAAACAACCGAACTGCTGGATGCTAGTTCAGCAACGGGAATAACCGAATCCCCACTGGTTAGGTCTCAAACTCTACGGGACCACCCGATTGCAAAAGGAAGGGCCGCATAACATCATCATCATCATCATCACTCTTATCCGATGTCTGCCGCTCTACCTTTTCTTTCGGCGGCCGCGTCTCGAGGCGATCTGCCTGGCTTTGTCAAAATAAAGGATAAACGACCGCACGCCGGCACGATGCTCGTCCAGAGAGAACCGGGCAGGGCTGGTGATTGAACGCAGGATCCCTGGGTTCTGCAGCGCCAGCTTTCGCTCCACGTGCTCCGAGCTGGTGTGCGCTGGCCCACTCGGCCACCGATCCCCTAATCTGAAAGACATATGTACGCGCCTATGCCTTTTGCTTTGCTGCACACAATTCGCTAAGAACAAATTGAGGTGTCTATGGTTATACAGCTTAGAACTTAGTCGGGCTAACCCGGTGACTCTTCTCCCAGCTGTAGTTGAGAAATTCAGCCAGTCTAGTACAAACCGCTAGCCTGGGGTCTTTAACGTGCACCACGCAGTAGTGATACCACGACCGACGCCGGTACGATGCTCATCCAGATGCAGACGGGCAGGGCTGGGGATTGAACCCAAGATCCCTCGGTTCTGCAGCGCGAGCTTCGCCCACGTACTCCGAGCTGGTGCGCTATCCCATGTCAGCTGGTCGAGACGCGGCCGATGCTGAGCCAGCGTGTGCCCTGAACAGGCTTGCATTGCACGAGCGCGCGTTGGCAGGGACGCTGAAAGCCGGAGCTCGAGCTTGTAGCATCGCCTGCGTCTGGACCCAAGCTGAAACGAAGTATAGCCCACTCGGCCCTCGATACCCCCCCCCCCTCCCACACACACAAATCCTGAGGTAGAGATAGTTATGCTTTGTCAACGCTTCAGATAAAATGCACAGCCTCGAGCATGACTGGAAGTCTAATTAGAGAAAAACGAAAGGAGCTGGCTCTTCTACAGTCTTCACCGTCACGTTCGCTCGCTCTCGATATTCTATTCGCCTTAAGTCTGAGGATCGGCCTCTGATCGCTTCGGTAAGCAGTTTTACTTTGTTCATTAGGTAATGTCCTCACTTTCATTCAGCTGGGACATACTCCTTCGCTGAGCACGGGCTTGGCAAGAGCGTCTCGGGCTTAGTCTTGCACTTATTCGCTTTAATTTCGGCACTTTAACTAGTGAAATTCTATTCCTTCGGCAGCTAACCACATTTGCTGATATTCTCCTTCACACCCGAGGCCTCGCACAGCAAGTATGGGTAAGCTGGAGTAGGATTTCAAGCATGCGTTTATTCTTTTTTTAAAATAATCGTTAGCACTATCGTGTTATGGCCGGGTTATGATCTTTACAGATAAAATGATGACCTCATTAATTATTCATTCACGAGAGATATTCTGCGGTGACCGTATGTCTTATCTCGTCTAGTGCTCGATAATTAGGTAATATGAAATTTTTGTGCCTATAGAGGCGTATTCCAGGGTTTATTTATTACACCGGGCCTTTGGTTTTAATTCGAGCATACTTTACAAAAAGGCAGTGTCTATACTCCTACATCCGAGAGGATGACTTTAGCCGAAATTCTACCCGCAGTTGCCTCCCATTGGCTCTTTTAAATCATATGTGACGACTGCCAGTAGTGCACTAACATTCTCATTCTCCCGGACTGTGATACAAACACGTTTATTGGAAAACTTTTTTGGGATACAAGTTTTATATACACACGTTTCGTCCAACACTAGTGTTTCGTCGACACTCGTTGGCCAATTTGAATTCTTGTAGGGACATTTCATCGGGAGTGTATCACTGGGGTGCGCGTTAACCCTACTGGCCCACCTATTCGCAACTTTCAGCGATGGTGGTACCGCGTTGTGAAAATAGCGCACCCTAGCTCCTGGATGATTGGCCTCATAATAAATGGGCTTGCCTACACGTTCCTGCCGTGAAAAAATAACGTAAGGCTCTAATACTGCTCGTATATAGTAAAACTAGAATTACTTACGCGTCGCAGACCGGCCTCCTACCGCTGTTCTAGGACGATCATCCAGATGACAGCCATTTTGATAGGCACCACTGCGTCCCCTATAGGTCGTGAAAGTTGCGAATTCAAGCCGAATCGCGGCGGCAGTTTGCGGCGGCTCATTACAAAAGTGTTAACCCAAAAGGCCAACTCAAATACACCGCTTCTTGAAAAATATAAAATAATCTCATTACCAAAAAAAAAAAAAATATATATATATATATATTTATATTTTTTTTTGCTAAACCAATGACTAAACCAATGAAGCTAAACCAATGAGGTGTGGGAATTCGCCTGCTAACATGAACTCCGAGCTTGCTAGGGCGCTGCGATCGCTTTTCGCCAGCGCTTCGCGGGACTTGCCAGTATTGGCTTAGATGGTATTTGGTGATAGCATGGGTGGTGCACGTTAAAGTCAGTGGATCTAGGAAATTAGCGCCATTACATTCCCATCTGCTAGCGGGACAATAAGCAAATACCAACATTCCTACGACAAAACCTCTTAAAGTGATTGGCTCATCACTGTCGGTTGCCATGGTGATCGCCATTTGGGACCCTTTAAAAGCTTCGAAGCATCGAAAAGTCTTTAAAACCAGTCACACCAATGCGCTATGGAGCATCATCGTACTGAAATCGTTCCTAGGCCAATATGAGCGTCTTTGGAACTGCGCATGCAATAAACTTATCACTCGTGCTTGTTTCTCCATATTTATTACATTTATGTGATCTGTGGATGTCTTTTGGTGGAAAGCTGTAGACGGAGGCGGGCGTATGAGCATCGACCAGCCTACAAAATCAGGGGAATCGGTGGTGGTTCCAGGATAGGAGGGAGAAGTTGGGGGTGGGTGGAGTATGTAAAAATGAGTGAGCAAGCGATGGCTGGATGGAAAGGCAAGGAAGCGTGAATGGGTGGTCTAAGGGGAGGGTGGAGGTTTGTGTAAGTAGAAGCGGGTAGATGAACTTTGAGAGGGAGGTTTTTGCTGATGTAGGGGCGGCAGAAGTGGGAAAGAGTGCGGATGGTCTTCGGATTATCTTAACCTACCCAACAAGAACAGCCGCCATCTCGTGGTGTCTAGGTATTGAGGTGGATGCCAAATGTCGTGTCTTTTTTTGATAGAATGAGGAAGCGCGCTTTGTATAGTATCCTTTCTTCACTCGTGCGTTGTTCTTCAGTGCATTTATCATCTACCGCAAAGCTTTAACTTCTCAATGAACAAAATGCATATGTCGTAGACTCTGGATTTTAGCCGTATAGACATGTGTCGGTTAAGAGACAGCCAAAGTGGATTAAAACCAAAGAAGTCAATTTCTGAACAATCATTTGTCTAGCTTTGTGTGTTACATATTTAAACCTTCCCCTTTTAGTCATTAAAGCAGTTTCTCGTCGCCCCCCCTCTCCCTCCTCCAATCTAGGAATTACCATATGTGGCGTTCGTCTGAGACTCATCACAAGAACACAATAATATTAGAGTAAGAATAAACTCCCCAAAACAACCGTCGATTGCAGCGGTATAAAAGCACGAAATGATTTACAGTCTACCAATAGAAGACGGTACGACCCTGATGTTTTTGATTTACCTTAACAAATGTATGCACACGCATAAACCTTTTTCATCTACTTTACTCGTCTTGTGTGTTATTTCAGCGTAATCCGAGCTTCGTGAACGGAACGTTATTGGGATATTAAAAATCACACTTGTTTTTTTTCGCACTTCGGCACAAATGAGTAAACATCATATCTAAATATTCGCTTATCATAACATGGAAATTAAATATAACTTTCTATATTTGCACCTTATTCTAATCTAAAGTTTGGCAGTTTATTTATTGCTTCATTGAATTCGATAGATTTAGTGAAACTGCACCACGGCTGCTCATCCCATTGGTACGTTTTTCTCCTACTGTCTAAATCAGTTACGTACAGCAAACGTGCCACAATCATCTGCGATTTATTTTTCGTTTCTTTTGCGGAATATATTTATCTGGTGATAGCATGCCCTAAATACAAGGAGCTCCTCAACGAAGGAATTTTTGCGCGGCTTAATAGGCTCCGTTGAATCGTAGCTTCGGGGAGTAGGATTTAAAGTGATGCGGAATAATCCATTGCGCGGTCCTTGGACGGCTGCTTCTCCTATGTTTGATGCGCCGATGTGGATTAACACAACACGATTCAAATTGTAATTTTGTTTTGTTTTCTTCAGATGGAGGAACCATGATGCCTGCCAATGGTAAGTAGGTGTATCTCTTTCCCTCTTCATGCCTGTAAGCTTTCATAAATCTGAGAGTGAGTTTAATTACTAAATCAAGACCAACATTTACGCTACAAGAAAAAACTGTTTGTTCCGAATCATAGTTTTTCTTTTTGTTCCCCTGTAATTAAGCTAATTCCAAAAGTGTTTGGCTTCAGAGCATACGCCAATAACACTTCGTCAAATATCCAAAAGCTCCACCAGACTTATTTGAGTAGCCAAACTATAATTTTAAATATGTCCGTCTAATTCAAATATAAACATACAAAATAATTGTAAACGTCGCACACTTTTTTAACCAATGCTACGTACAACGGCCAATGGTTCCATTAGATGGACGGGAAAAGGAACAGCTATCAATTCCCGCTGACGGTAACATTGTTGAAAGTTTTCCATTACATATTTACACCTCATGCCCATTTGTCTGCAGTTCAAAAGCCTGAAACATTTCCCACTGAATACAACAAGAAGATGCAGTTAGGAGAACAACATTTGAGACACAATTTTGAGTTACTTCAAATCAACTGTAGTCACTCATAAAATGAGAACGACAGGTCGTGTTTGTAAAATGCCCAGGCCTTGAGGAAACGTTCTACGTCTTCCGCCATAGCTTTGGCTGCACGCGAGGTGCTCTAGGTGCTCGAGACGTCGAAGCGTTGTCGAAGATTTTCCATTATATATTTAGTCCACATGCCCATTTGTCTGCAGTTCAAAAGCCTGAAACATTTCCCACTGAATACAACAAGAAGAGGCAGTAGGAGAACAACATTTGAGACACAATTTTGAGTTACTTCAAATAAACTGTAGTCACTCGTAAAATGAGAACGAAAGGTCGTGTTTGTCAAATGCCGAGGCCTTGAGGAAACGTTCTACGTCTTCCGCCACGCTTGGGATGCACGCGAGTGCTCTAGGTGCTCAAAACATCGAAGCGTTGTCGAAGGAAGGGAACACGCGTTGAAGGATCGACAGGTGAATTTTCTCCCTGGCCTTTTTTCGAGCGACAGTTTTAAAGGGTATGGAAACTAAATGACGTGAGCGCGAGCTCTCTTCCCCTCTTGTCAATGTCAGCGAGCGAGAAGCGCAACGGCATAGCCTCCTCTATACTCACAAAGCCTGGCAGCTCGATGACGGAGCCATAGAGTGCCCAGTCGCAGATTTGGAGCACGAGGGTCTGGTATCACACAGCATCAAAGAGCCATTTTTCAAGGATCCTGGAAGTCAGCGCACAGCTTTTGCAAAGGCGAGGACCCGAAACACACTTGTTCGCTCGAGAGAACTGTTTTGGGCGTCTGGTCGCAGCGGAGCACCAGTCACATGGCTCTCCTCTCATCCGTGGTTTGCCAGTTCCCCTTTCCCAATCGGCGGCGGCTTCTCGTGACGGTTTTCCAGGCCTTTCCAGGCTTTCCAGGTCGTGACATCAATAGTTCATGCACGGTCAAGGGTACCGTAGTCGCGCTCCTTGTTGCTTGGCGAGAGCTCGACGTCGCCGCTTTAAAGCGTCCTTCCACAGAACGAGTGGTCGCGCTAGAAAGGCCTGTCTCAAAGTCAGGAGCGCGGGGTGGCTCGCGCTTGTAGATTTGGCTGCAGTTTGGCTTATGGGTGAATGGAGCAGAGTAAAAGCGTTAGTATTTTCCGCCAAGTCACATTCAGGACTAATACCCCTGTCAGACGGGCTAGTTTAGTGTCACTACAAGCGAGTGCACTTCAATCCGTCGAAACACACTCCGTTTTGGTGCTACACGGGAAAAATTAGTGTCACTCCAAAATGTTGGCAATGACGATGGGTAAAGTAATGGGCACGCAAAATTTTAAAGTGCATACGTATATTTTCACAAATAACTTCGTCGTCTTATTAAAAACACGTTACCACACATTGTTGAGCTGAGTCAAGAGCTTTAATCCAAATTTAAATCCTATTTGATAATTATGATCCAGCCATTACAAGCCAGTTGTAAACGTCCGCACGCCGGTATGATGCTTATCCTGCTTATCTATGCTGGAACGCAACCACATGATGTAGAAAACTGCATTGGGCACTGATTGGCTATTCTCTCGGGTCACATGACATGACGTTGAAATGTAGTTTTTCCTTATGCAGTTTGAGCTATGCTCGTAAAATGATGCAGTTGGCGGTGACGTCAAAATTTTCTCACGATGCACTTTGACGATGCAGTTAACTGAGTGGTCGAGACGAAGCCAGAGATCAATCTGCATCGTAAAAGATGGCGACCCTAACATCTCCACCTCTACTGTTGGGTTCGCCAGCGGATTGAGTTTTTAGAGATCACCGGGATGCTTTCGAGACGAGCGATGCGAGGTTTGGGGGCGAATACCGGCTGACCAAGGGGTGAATCGCTGGCTGTGCGACCAGCTTTGCGGAAAGCTCCAACGGTGTCGTGAAGGGCCCTGTGTGCTGACGGTCGAAAAACAAGTCCTCGCGGCTCTGCGCTTCTACGCCGCTGGCGGGTTCCAGAAAACCGTCGGGAGCGACGAAAACATTGGTGTTCACCAGTGCTCTGTGAGTCGCGTACTTCTTGATGTCAAAAAGCGCTATCATCGATTGCCTTGGATCAAAGTGGCTGTGTTTCCAGGAAACACAAGCAGAGAAGGCGCTCACAAAAAGGAAGTTCTTCGAGCGATGAAAGTTCAGCAGCGTGATCGATAAATATTTTAAATACTCTTACACGATTCAACACGATTGTGTTATCAATTGAGTTCATCTCATATAAACAATTTGGCTGAGCGAAAATCCAAGCAAGCAGTGGTAACAGTGTTAAGTTGAGCTAGTTCGTTCATACTTCAGGTAGAGATAGAAAGAGAGAGATACTTTATTTTAAAGCAACTACTTCAGTAAGGCCAGCTGAACTAGAATGAACATAAACATAAAGAAAAGACCATACAAACCGTGGGACTAGCAATTGATTTCTTCTTTCCTCCTCTTCTACTACGAACCCTACTTGAGGGAAATATAATTTTCTTCTTTTTTGCTTCTTTCCTTACCAAAAATTGTAACCCTCGAAGTAACATTTTTTTTTCTTTCTCGTGCAGCACGAGGTTAGTTGCACTAAAGCAGTCAAACAAAGTCAAAAATTCGAATTTCTCGTTAGTTATTTATTCAGCAGGAGGTTAGTCTGCCTGAACTTGGCGACATTGTTACCCACTGTAGATAACCAATGTTGGCAGTGCAGTACGACTGCTAGCCTGGGGACTTTAACGTGCATCACGAAGTAGTGATACACGACCGCACGCTGGAACGATACTCATCCAGATCGAAACGGGCAGGGGCGGGGATTGAACCCAGGATCCCTGGGGTCTGCAGCGCGAGCTTTCGCTTCACGTGCTCCGAGCTGGTGTGCGCTAGCCCTGTCGGCGATTCTCCGAAATTCCCTGTAGGCAAAAAAACCGATGTAGTTTCAACCCAATCGCAAGTGTTCGGTGACGTCACCGGACACGTCACGGTGCAGTTCTCTTCCGATGTAGTTTGTTGGCGATGAAGATTAGCTCCTCCCACCGGCGACGTCACGATGCAGTTTCTCCACCGCTGTTTCCGGCATAAACAGACAGATCGCAACGGGCAGGGTGGGGATTGAACCCAGGATCCCTGGGTTCTGCAGTGCCAGTTTTCGATCCGCGTGCTCCGAGCCGGTGTGCACGAGGCGCCGCGAGCCCACTCGCCACTCGCTACAACGAAACGTTGGAAACATCATGAAGTGTGTGGAGGGCCAGCATGAGAGCGATATCTGCGATCTTAGATATTGGAAGTGCGTGGTGAGGACACTTTTCTCCGTGAGAGCCTAACGCCTTCAGATGAGGGGCAGCTGGAGGTTCATGCCGACGCAAGAATTTCGAGCGACATCGATCAGCAGCTGCAGGTCAATGCCTTCACCATAGCTGCTATCATGACCGACAGCCTACCCGTGATCAGTCGAGAACGGAGGAGTCTCCAGAGGAACGAGCGGTGGTTCGAAGACACCTTGCCCCGTTTGGGGGAGTTCCATTTCCAGCAAGCCTTTTGCGTCTCTCCTTCCACCTTCAGATTCTTGGTGGAGTCTCGCAGGTCCTCCTGGTTGTCGCGGGCCGGCGCTCGCCGTCGCGAAGGGGCCAAGGCAGGAAACTAGATTAGCCGCTTGTTTTTCTACCATGCACTACTTCCTTGCCAACAGAGCAAGTGCGCAACTAATATTACTCCTATCGAAATAATACTAATTTTACGCAGCGTTAGTTTCTTTTAATATTTTTTTCTCCTTCAATACTGCTATCAAGATTACACACTCGGTCTAGCGGAGCGAGCGTAGAGTGCTCCTCGAGCTCACTTCATCGGAAGTGTGTTCTTCGGAGAGGGCCGGGGATTGAGCTCAAAACCACGGTTCTGCAGGCCGAGCTTTCCCTGCAAGTTCTCCGATCTGGTGCGCGCTAGCCCACTCGGCCACCAAAACCCCTTAGTAAAGACACGTTAAAAAATTAGACGTTTACAATTTTCTGTAATGCCAAATTGGAGCGCATCTCTTCAGGAGGGAGGAGGGAGGGAACTATGGGATGGCATGCAGCCGCTCCCCTCCGTACTCTCCCATCTTCCTCTTTTGCTCCCATCCCACTTGACAAAAAAGTTTCGCTAAATTTTCCGCTATATTTAGCGGAAAACTTTTCCCGCTGAATTGACGTGTGACGTCACACTTACGTCACGTAAAATTTTAACTGTGACGCCAGTGACGTCACGCGGGTAAAACTTCCCCTAAATTTCGCGGAAAACGATTCCTTCAAACATAGCGAAAACTTTTACCGCCAAATTTAGAGAGAAATTTTTACCCTCGTAATGTCACACGTGACGACAAACGTGACGTCACGTGTGACGTTATTTTGGGAAACATCCCATAATACGGCGCACGGTTCGTCGAGGCCGACGCCGCTCAAACCGGAAACGTGTGTCTATACTCTATTTCATACTTAGCGTGCAACGCTGTCAAAGCTACTGGCGCGAGCGCGTGGCTTCATTTATGATTTTGTTTGCGCGTGAACGCGTGCAAATGATCAACGAGATCAATCTCCGTACTCGCGCCAGTAGTTTTGACAGCGTTGCACATTAAGTATCAAACAGAGTATAGGAGCTGCGCTCTAAAACAACGTTACATTAATGAACGGTTTTTATACTAATTGGATGATTCTGATCGATCAATGCAAGCCAAGCTGAAGAAAGAAGCATATTTAGCTCTAGCGTTCCGCTTCGTCCCTCGGAAGTCTACGAGGAAGCCCCGACACTGCCTTAATTAGATTATAATTATCGTGTTGTCTCGAATAGTTCTATTCTGAAACAAAAGTAGGCTCCATCCTTCTCTGCTAACCAAGAGAGTCTTGGAATGACTGACTTTGTCGTCGTCTTTTATCAATTCACCGCAGCACTAATCTTGTTCAGATCAGCCCAAACTCAACGTCCACCCCACCATCCTTTTTGCTATGCCACTCTTCTACATGTCCTCTGTTTCAAGAATTTCTTATTCTTTACAAAATCAATTTTGCGCCACGTTTTTGGTTTCTGTGTTGTTATGTTTTACTGATGAAACACTCCTGTTGATGCCACGGACTCGATCGATGAAGTGAGTTTGTCAAACTCACTTGAAGCCAAGTCTGTTCCTTAGGAAGAAGCCGTGTGACACACTGCAGAAATGAAACTACAGGCGAAGTACACTTGGTTGAAATGCACTAAATTAGCCCGTCTGACAGGGGTATATTTAACTCCACGAGCGAGCCATACCGCCAAGAAGAGTCTTTGCTTGTAAATAACTCATGACGCTGCGGCATTCCAACAGAGATTCAAAAACCGACACCGGACGCAATTTCGAAATCTGTTCAGTAGTTTTAAAATTAGTTTCCTCGCCTTCTTTGCCTGCAGTCTAGAAACACTAATCTAGGCTAGTGTTTCTGGCTGCCGGCAGAACATTGACCACATCTAAACAAAGAAAGATAACAGAAATAATACCAAGCATTCTCAACGAACTGTTCGTTTTGATGTCGGTTACACTCAAGGTATGCCATCACGACACGCCCCTAGTTGATATCACTCGAGGCCCTCTGAGAGCGCCTCAACGCTAGGGTAGAACCCTGTAGTGGAGGGGTAGTACGAAATGACGAGAAGACGACGAGAAGGTTTCGCTGAGAGAGCAAGAAGCGTGAGAAAGGAGCTCGAGGACAGCAGAACGATTCCGGATCTCGATGGTGACATACACCCACCAATCTGTCACGCAATAAAGGATCCTACAGTCTAAATTTCTAGAGACAAGACTGGTCTTGCATTCATCTGCTTTTCTCCACAGACCGTGAGTGTTTTGATAGTAGCACTTAGGTAGCTGGCCGTTTTAATTGCTCTAGGGTTATTCTGCAGGGTCGAGTGCGTTAAGTCAAGTTTCCCGGAAAACTGGTGGAATATTTATCCCTACAGCCATACGTCAGGGATATTAATCTCTTCAAGTATGTCTTCGGGTACAGAGACATGAAAATAAGAGTAGAACGGGAATTTTGTTTACATCTTTGTGCAGCACACAAATTTTCAAAACAAAGATTCAACAAGAAAAGTAACATACATAATCGTTGTTTCGGCGTTGAATCTTGATACAAATAGGGCTTTCTGAGCCGGCGGACGAGGTAAAATGGTAACCTTTGATGACTTTGGTGTTCCAACCGATGGCTTCGAGTAGGCTTCCGTATTTTCGGAGTTCATTTCTCTTAAAACTTGGGGTTCTTTTTTTTTTTCAGAGCTTATGTGTCCTTTAAAAAATTTGGGGTCAATCGGAGCTTACTCTTGAGACGCCAATTTTATTGTAATTTGGAGCTTGTATTACTGTCTTTTTTTTAATTCAGAAACAAAATTTATGAAAATTTGGCAGCCTTGTTTCGTTGTCCCGAAGAAACCTTGACGAGATAAAAGCATACGTCTTTTGTAAGTAATTTCTGATATCAAAGAAATCTGAAGTGGCATTTCTACAAGACCACTAACCCTGTGACTTTATAAAGATTTTTGTAAAACACAATTTTTGTTTTGTTTTTGTTTGTCGTTGTAACCTAATTTTTTTGCCTTTTTTACATATCCTTTTTATTGAAACATTTTCCCACTTGTGTTTCGCGGATATTCATTATCCAAGTTATTTCCCCGATTCTCAAGTGCATATTCCTGTTCAAACACTCTGCCATTTACTCTTTTTTTTAATACCGGTGTATACAGTTGCCCGTGATGACGTTAATTATTCATTCTTTAACTCTCACATTTGTCCGGCAACCTTTCGTCTTTGAAAACTCGGATACAGAGGAGGAATATGGATAACCACAATTGAAGAGTTGTTGGTCTGCACTTTTACATGTACGTCGTGTTCATTTCTGCATACTGCAAAGTCTTCTGTAAAACTATGGTTTGCTGGTTTGTTAAGTGAATATTCGCCGCATAGATTACATTATAATGTCGAACTAAGATATCCCAAATCCAATCCTCTTTACTCACTAAAGTGGTTTTACGCAATTTAATCAGCTTAATGGAGTCTTCATAATAGACAAGGCAGACTATCACATTTCGACGTGGTCTGCAGTGAAAACTACAAAAACAAGACCACTTTTTACATTTTACGTTTAATATTTTTCAGCGTATTTTCAGGCATCACGTCAAAGCACGTTGGTAGACAATCTAAAACAACGAGCAGACATAAGTATAACAAATGTTATGAATCTAACCGCTCACATTTTGTCTATTTATAGCATCTGTGATTACGCAGTTTTATTTACCGAAATATTTAACAAAAGTTATTTAAATATAGTCCACATTAAGTTAGCGGGGCACAATAAACATGTCATCTTTCGTTATATATGCCTTATTTCGGTTCGCATACATAAAGTTTATTTCTGCGTTTGAACGAAGTAAACACCATGTAGAAATTAAAACGAAAAATCTTTCAGCCTTTCCACTCTGATGAAAGAGGAAGAGCAGCAGAGCTGTGGCTTCTGTTCTCGGCGGTAGCTTTTAGGCGAGCGATCTGCTCTTCCTTCGCAAGGGAATCGGAAGCGTTCTACGCAGTGTAACTTTAGGCGATAGCGGCCTCTTGGCGGTTGCGGAACCATTCGCGCTGCTGCACACATCGCCGCTCGTTCCGTTCCCGCTCTTCTTCCTCCGAAGAAATGTTGCCGAAATCTATGAGCGACCGCGGCAAGCAGACAACCGGCAAACACGACACTCTGAACGCCTACAGTCATCTATTATCGACGGCGGCAACCAGAGTGTTGTGCCGGCCACGGGTGTCGATATGTGTTTGGTGCCGGATATGATCCTGGGGAAACTAGCCCTAAACAACTCCGCTGTAAACAAATTACTCTGAGTAAACATTATAAAGGCATATAGGGGCAAATTGTTTGCATCGAACTTCAGTCAGGAATGAGACAGAGTCTGTGGGTTGGTATCGATTAAAAATCTCACAAATTAACCTTTTATGTGTTATATATATATTATTGTTTTGTAGCGTGAACGGCTCGAAAGCTGGGCTTTCAAATGTGTTCATTGTGAATATTCTCGACATATATGCTGTTAATTTGAGCTTTTGACAGGGAAATGCTAACTTCCGACTGGGTGTGCAAAGTGTGTACTTTTTTTAACGTGACTTTCTTTTTGTGCACCCGGATTTAGAAACTAAATACATAAAACCGCACATACGATATATTTGTATTCCTGCTGGGTATCACCACTAGTGTAAATTATCCCTGATTTCTCTGTTATAATTTCTTCGTTACAGCAGCGGAAAACGTTGAGGCTGTCAAAAATCCAGTCGACTATCCTCCGACGGAAAAAGAAGGTAGGAAATATGTCTTGATGTTCTGTAGAAAGCACTGCTGATATTACACCACAAAATCATGATATTCAAACCATGTCGCTTTTGTTTCAGATTTCACGTAAGAACTAATTTGTAGGCACTCACGGTTTAGCATTCCAACTGCTAGTGTGAAGCGCTTGAAAATTACGAGAAATTCAGCTAGAAGTATCTCTAGCAGTATACAAAATGAAACGAGTTCTGAGTTGGCATTTTTTCCAGCACACGAGAAAACAAATGACAGCGAAAAATAGAAGGATTCAGTTGGGTGACGGAGCGCATATTATGATTTGATCTAAGAAACGCGATGTGCGCCTGGACAAGGTACAAGTGAAATTTCGGTACATGGAACGCGACTCCGATTGGTGTGTTTACGGTGTCCACAAAAATGGTCGTGTGCATAGCTCTACTATGCTGCATAGACGTCCTAACGACTATATGTGGGTGGCACAAATAATGGGAGGCAGATGACATAAGGAAGGCCATGGCATGTACACTCGCCCGTGTGTATTGTTAATGGCAGCTGTAGACACGTTCACGGACTCCTGCCGCATGACGAAGGCTGGTGCGCAAGAAGTGAATTCTGGTAGCTCGGAGTCGCATATGCGGAACTGCGTGCGAAGTAAGTCGACGGAGAAAATTTGGGCGTGCTATAGGGCCGTTTGAAACACACGAAACGGAGGGTTATTTTTCTTCTTTTGTTTTAGAATGAAGCACACAGACAAATACTTCACTAGGGGAATACATTCCACTCCGCTCATTTGCATTAGACAGAACGCCTACAGCGCCGAATCCACCCCTGACGGAGGAGAGGTCCGCGTCAGTCCACGCGCATGTGCACCTGGATGTTCGCGGCGGCCGTGGTGGTGTCGTCTGCGATTCCACCTAAAGCCCCTCCATATTTCAAAAGTAGCGCAAGGTACGTCGATGCACGAGCCACGTGCAACATGCAACCCTTGGGAAGATCATGGCGGCACAGCGCAGCAAAGTATTTGGCGCAGCACTGAGCTAGATTTTAGACGCCATGCTCTTCCTAAAAGTGGCGCACGGCACGTGTCTCGAGCATTTCCACAACAATGAATTTGGTATGTTGAACAACCATCATCATCATCAGCAATTTACCAGCCGATAGCCGAGACCTCTCCGACGGTAGATGGCTCTCGCCGAGCCCAGAAAACCTGTCCGCGCCGAGGCTATTGTATTTGAGAGAAGTGGAATGCATTCCACTTAGTAAAGTATTTGACACATGGATCGATGAAGCCGACGTCGCCTACGTGGCGGACGCGATAAAATGTTCGCCACGTCATTGGTGTACCGCGGTGTGAGGAGTGAGTCGGCACACAGCAGAGCCCGCAGATTCCTTTTTTTTTTCTTATTTCCCAGTTCAAAATGTTTTTCAAATTTATTTTGTCTTCCGTGACGTCACTCCCGTAGCTAAGTTTTTGTTACGTTCCGTGACCACGTTTTTATGACGTCGAGTTCCCAAATTGGAAACCCCTTCCAAAATTTACTCTTACGTGTCGTCACGTCACTTTCGTGAGCAAGTTTTCGATACATTGACTTTCCAACTTGGCACCCTCTTCAAAATTTATTTTGACGTGCGTGACGACACTTCCGTAAAAAGGTTTAATGACAATCCGTGACCAAGTTTTCGTGACGTCGACTTCCCACTTTGCACGCACTTCGAAATTTATTTTAACGTGCATGATGTCCCTTCCGTTACCAAATTTTGTGACACTTCGTTCCCAAGTGTTTGTGACATCGACTTTCCAACTTTGCACCGCCTTCCAAATGCGGAGAGGGACGCAGTTCTAGGCCAAAATTGGTACCTCGATTTTTTTCTAACCACGTCAAAACAATTGGGATGTGTGTATGTTTCTACATCATAGAACTTGTTCTGCCTCAGCGGGCGATTTGTCTCTTAAATGTAGAAGAGAAATTTAGCCAGTCCAGTACAACCGCTAGTGCCGGGTCTTTAACATGTACCATGCTGTAGTGTAAGATTTGCACACGTTACTGAAAGCAAGAAACTGATTACAATTACAATTACTTCACTGTAAAATGTAACCGATTACAATTACAATTACAGACTAAAAAGTAATTGCAAAATTACTCTAAAGTAATTGATTACTTCCCACGTTACTTTTGAATAAACTTTTCTTTTTTATTATGGGCGCATAATCCTTGGAATCGCGCGCTTAGTTGTTCCGAAAACAAAAGAAATAAAAGTAAGCCTTGACCGTTTTTGTTTAGAGCTGAGTGAGTGACGCCAACGCACCCAATCCCTCTCGTGAAAAAAAAAATAAATAAAAGAGCGCTGTTTAAATACATTCCTCACGAGGCTGGACAAGGTCATCTTTTATACCCAAACGTAGTCTCCAGTGTGCTATAAAAATGTACCCAGGACATGGAGGTCCCGTGCTTAATGGTATCGAAAGAGAAAAAAAAAAGAAGAAATATTGACCTTTACTCAGAGCTGAGTGACTCAAGCACATCTAAACCCTCCCCTCCCCCCTCCCCCTACCAAAGAAAAAGAAGACAAGAAATTGAGAGATTTGTTGTGGGTCATTTTGTAACGGATTACAGCAAAAATTAAAAAATTCAATTACATAGATCATTACTCCCCATAGGAAGTAATTGAGAGTGTTACAAAATTACAGTAACAATGTAATCGATTACAAGTAATCCATTACTTGTGACTCATTACGTAGAAGTCTGGTAGTGATACGCGACCGGACGCCGTACGATACTCATCCAGGTCGAAACGGGCAGGTGGGGAGATCGAATCCAAGATTCCTGGTTTCTGCAGCGCGAGCTTTCGCTCCACCTGTTCCGAGCTGGTGTGCGCTTGCCCACTTGGCCATTTATTACTCATATTCATTTAATTGTAAATAAATGTAAGCGATCGTTTCTTAAGTACCGTATAGCATGCATTCTGTGACATTGGGCAGAAAGGTCGCTGCTGATTCTTTAAGAGGGTACATCTCGTGTATGTTTAAGTGCTGGACGACATTTATTGTGCATCTTTAGAGCTGCGAAGCTCTAAGTCACGCGTACTGAATAAGAATATTTTTTCTTGCGTATTTCTGATTTTTACAATGCCCTTCAAAGCAATAAAATATGAAAAAAATAAAATAAAAAACAATGGCGTTTTCTCGAAGTGCTAAAGTCAATCTGAGGGGCTACCAATAATCTGCGAGCCACGGACATAAATAAATAGCTAACATCTGTCAGGAGTGCGAACGGTCAGTCCTCACGCAAACATATTCTCACAAGCTGAAAATATTTACTTAGCTCAGCAAGTAGAATATATTGTGTTTATTATAGAGCGCAAGATATCATTTCTCGGTTGTCCGAGACCGTTTCCCTAGTTCTGAAGGTGTCGCGCTATCGGGCCGCGGCTGTACGTCCCACTTTTGGTTCTGGAGCATTAGCACCGTTAGTACCTTGTGACACAGCGGAAAGCCAAAACCACCTAGATCAGGCTTAGATTAAGTAGCGGAATGAACAGGACACGAGAGAATGTCATCGTTCGGCGCACACACATGTTCAAGCTCTGGGTTTGTCGCGTGACGCCGCGCTCGGACGCATTCACTTTATCCGACCACCGCCGCCACGGGACATACCGGGTGCCCTTCGCCGGGGACGTGGACGGCGAGCCTCGCACAGTCTCGGCTTTACGACCACCTTTGTTACTCTCGCAAACAAAACCATCCGGGTTGGAACACGATGGCTCGATCTCACCAGAAACCTTCACGTTCGAGGCTTCCACAGAAGGTCGCTTACGAGGATTCACAATATGGAACTTCAGAAGAGTTTGCGTCGCCATAGGGAGTTTGCTGTCGGCTCATGACGCCAGAGGCGAAAGCAACACATTGGAGCGACACAAATTCGAACACACAAGACGCGATGTGCAGCTGCAGTTGACTGACCCGCGCCCGCTCTTGCCCGCGTAAAACAAAATCGCGTATGAATACAAAAAACAACAACAAAAAAACGTCTGCCTTAAGTTAAAAGGCGGAGCTACTTAATCTCTGGTTCTATTAGTCCTTGCGGACGGAAACAGCAATCTAAAGGGAAAAAAGAGCAAAAAATAAAAAAAAACATAAAAAATAGTTGAAAACTCGCTTTCGGAAATATCGCGGTAGTTTTGAAACAGATTAACATACACTAATTATATTTATACCAACCGATATTGTATTACAATTTATGGGAAATGCTGCAACCAGTTTTTTTTTAGTTAGTTGATTATGTAAATGCCATTGAACCCTATACTTCGTTTCAGCTTGGGTCCAGACGCAGCCGATGCTACAAGCGCGAGCTCCGGGCTTCCAGCGTCCCTGCCAAGCACGCGCGCTCGTGCAGTACAGGCACTGTTCAGGGCCACACGCTCGTGCTTGTAGCATCAGCTCCGTCTGGACCCAAGCTGAAACGAAGTATAGTGTGCTCAAAACAACCAATTTTAGTGATTTGACGATTTTTGTTTAAATATATGTACTAAATATGAAAGCTATGATATGCAGCGATGCACCAATTAAGTATTATTCTCTTCATTTTAAAAGTTGTCAAGCCAATTGAAAGCGTGGGTTTCATGTAGACTTTTTTTAAACGTCAAAAAAATCTACATGTGTTCTTTATGGCGTTTGGAAGTACTACCCACCTAAGAACTGAGACAAAACTGCAATTAAATTTGGATAACTCATACCTTATTTTGTGTTGGGGGTTAAATATAAGAAATACAAATATCTGTAAATCAATAATAATAGTGAGTGGTAAGCAGAATCACTAGGTACCGAATTGGGTACTGCAGGTTTCAGCGCTTATGAAAATCCATGAAACATTTAATATTTTCCAGGCAAAGGAAACTTTGCAATTCACGCAGCGTATTCTGGACTTCCCGGAGCATCCTTGTTCCCTGCACTTCATTTGCGGCTTAAGTGTAACGTGCTCTGGAAAGTGGTCCGCCCGGTCGAGCCTGACGGCATCTGGTGGCGAAGGCGAAATCCGTAACCTCTTAGGCGTCGAAGAGCACCTCAGATCTGCTTCGCTGCCTCCAGTATCTGAAGCACCCTCTTGCCTCTTTTGCTTGCGAGACTGTCGCGTTTCGTATCCATTTGCCTGGTATGGTGATGACAGTTTTTTTAGAAAAAGAATAAGCGATTTCTCGTTTTTGAGCTTGAAATCCAAGTCAAGGTCTTCCTTCTTTGGCAAGCCATGCTGAGCAAAGTGTTGTTTGTCCTCAACCCGCCATCCATTCCACACCGCAAGATCAAGGAAGTGTGCAAAGACTCGAACGGTCCATTTGTTTGTGCAAATTGTTGTGCGGTAGTAGGACATGAACCGGTTGATCAGGCCAACTACGCCCATGTTCATGTTGTATGCCTTGATGGCTGCAGCGCAGCAGTGTGCTTAAGAGCGCGCGACACTAGAGCGCCGACGTTAGAGCGCACGACACGAGGGCGCTGCGACAGTAGGGTGTTTGACTTTAGAGCGCATGTCACGAGAACGCACGAAAAATTGAGCGCGCGGCACGAGAGCGCATGACCAGTTCAGCGCGCGACACGAGAGCGCACTCTAGGTCAGCGAACGCCGCAAAAATGTGTGGTGTACCCGCGCATTGGGAATTTTCCAATGCGCGGATAGGCAATTTTCGATTGACTGAATATATGCCTTTAATAAAAAATAAAAATAAGTTGGGTATGACCCTTTCTAATCAATTGTTTATGGACATCGGAGAGAAAGGGTGGCCGGAGAGTGGGGTGGCGTATATAGGTGCCGGGAATATCTGCAGTTGGGTGGAGCAGCGAGTCTAAGATTTGTGCGCGGCCACTCGCGCTGAACTGGTTGTGCACTCTCGTGACGGGCGCTCTAATAGCGAGTTTTAGTAGACTGTTTTAATTTCCCCTCCGCTCTGAGCACGTCGAACTGCGCAGGAGCGGCCCACTATGCAGGGGTGCGGAGCGGACCATCCAAGACGAATTTTCGTAGACCGTTTTACGCGCACCACATACCGCCGCTAGAGCGTACTGAACAGCGACGTACGCAGCCCCGAAAGCGGACAAAAATAATCTTTATTCAGCCTAAAGGGCTGCGACACCACATAAAGGCCATTGTCCCATACCTGAGGTCTGCAGTGGTATGTTCGTGGTACTAGTTGAACGAAATATTTCAATGCGAATACTCGGGTTTACCTTTTAGTTTTAATTTTTTTTAAAGCTGTCCTTTTACATATAAACGTGCACCTCCTGTAATCAGCAATTATATTTAGAAAATAGCGAGTCAGAAAACCTGAGGTAGCTGGCCAGGTATGATGCTTCCGTAAGCAAGCCAAGCCAAACTGATCGCTGCCACGCTTGTTCTCTTGTCTTGTTCCTCCTCCCCTTCGTCGCGAGTATTACGTACAAAGAACAAAAGAGATGATGCGGCGAAGTCCGTTGCACAGAAAGCTTCTGCTGTTCCAGTTAAAATGGCGAGAAGTAGAAGATTTGGTTGTTTTGAGAAATTCGAAGAAACGCCGTGATTCGCGATCAAGGCTTGGGCTGCTTGTCATCCTCCACATGATAAACGAGGATTTTCGGAGGCGATTGAGCTTTGAGAAGCAGACCTGGGGAGCTATGTTTGACAAATGTTTCGTTTCTTCTAAAAAGAAACGGAAGTGACTGAATGACGATATCGCGTCTGATTGGCTAGAGACTAAAATGACGAAAGTTGCCTCTTTCGTCGTTTGAGCATCTAACCAATCAGACGCGACATCGTCACTTCCGTTTCCTTTTAAGAGAAACGGAACATTCGTCGAACATATCACTCAACCCACTAGAATTACCAATCGCTGCAGCAACGTACTCTGACCTATGTTTAAGCAATGACCTTTCACTCTTCAGCAACGTCACATACTTACCCAGCATTAGCGACCATCTCGTCATTGAGCTAACATTCTCTATCACTACTCCTAAGAAATCACGTTATTGCAAATTCATTCACGATTACGCGAGAGCCGACTACGCATCTATCAACACCAACCTCGAAGAATTTTATCACATATTCTCAGTTAACTTCGCAGAAAGGACGGTCAATGAAAACTGGATTCTTTTCAAAGATAGACTAACATCCCTAATCAAACGTTTCGTTCCACTCACTCGAATTATATCCGATAACACTAACCCTTGGTACGATAAAACAGTTCATTGTCATTCCAACAGGAAAAAAAGAGCTTATACGAGGGCAAAGGCTCTTAACACTAACGCATCTTGGAACGCCTATCACGAATGCGCTAGGGCCTACAAATCCGCGATTCATGATGCCAAATCCAAATTTTATACTCATGACCTCCCCAACATTTTAACCAATAAACCTAAAAAGTTTTGGAAAGTAATTAACCCAGCACTCTCTCTTCCATTACAATTCGTTGACGAGTACGGCCTTCCACTTTCTGACGAACTTAGTGCTCTTGAAACTAACAACTTTTTTAGCTCAATCTTTACCAATGAAGACTTGTCAAGTATGCCCAACTTGTGCCAACCCCTTCATCCTCCTATGAATCCTATCATGATCGACCATTCTGGTGTACTAAAGGCCATTGATCAGCTGAAGGTGTCTTCTAGCTCTGGCGACGACCAAATAAACTCGAAAATATTAATAAATACTAAACACGTCTCTGCAACTTTCCTCTGCGACATTTTCTCGCAGTCTCTTCAACTTTCTGAAATTCCATGCGATTGGAAAATCGCTAACGTCATCCCCGTTCACAAAGCAGGTGATCGCCAACTAATCAACAACTATCGCCCCATCTCGCTCACCAGTGTGTCGTCTAAACTCTTAGAGCATATACTCTATTCTAACATAATAAATTTTCTAGACTCCCACAACCTTCTTTTCGAGCATCAGCACGGCTTTCGCAAGTCATACTCATGCGAAACGCAACTAACAGCTTTTCTTACTGACGTTTACTCAAACTTTGATTCTAATAAGCAAACTGACGCCATATTTATTGATTTCTCCAAGGCATTTGACAGGGTCCCTCATCAACGTCTCTTACTGAAACTTAGAAATATTAATATCCATCCCTCAGTCGTCAAATGGATCTCCGAATTCCTCACAAATCGCACCCAGTACTCATCTATTAACAACACCAAATCTACCACCTGCACTGTAACCTCCGGCGTCCCCCAGGGAACTGTTCTTGGCCCCCTTCTATTTTTAATATACATTAATGATCTCTACCTCAACATCTCCTCTTCAATACGTCTGTTCGCCGACGACTGTGTAATTTATAGACCTATTAATTCAAACCACGATAATCAAATTTTGCAGAATGACCTCGCACTTATAACTCAGTGGTGCCACAAATGGCAAATGACTTTAAACTTTAATAAATGTAAATCTCTATCCTTCACCCGCAGTTCACATGCTTCATCCTTTTCTTATCACCTTTCCACTATCCCAGTAGCTACCTGTTCCTCATATAAATACCTAGGCGTTCACCTGACCTCTGATCTGTCATGGACTACTCACATAAATGCTGTCACTGCCGATGCTAACCGTACTCTCGGATTTCTTCGCCGTAACCTTAGACTAGCTACACCTTCAGTAAAACTACTAGCTTATACAACCTTGGTCAGATCTAAACTTGAATTTGCTTCATCCATATGGTCACCATGGCAATCATATCTAACTAACAACCTTGAATCCGTTCAAAACAGAGGTCTTCGTTTTATTTACTCTGACTACTCCCCATACACTAGCATATCAGGATTACGCAAATCAGCTAACCTTGACTTACTTTCTTTCCGTCGAAGGGTGTCACGTCTCACTCTTCTTCACAAAATCTTTTACCACAACAACCATCTAAAAGATTCTCTACTATCACCTCCCTACCGTATTTTCCCTCGTTTTGACCACTCATGTAAACTGCGCTCAATTACTTCGTCATCTGTCTCTTATAAAATGTCGACTCTACCATCAGCTATTGACGATTGGAACTCATTACCTGACCTCATTGTAAACATGACTGACACTAACAAGTTTGCTGCAGCCGTTAACCTCTTTCTTTCTGAAATACAAGTATAGCTTACAGTGTGTTTTTTATTAACTATTTTTGTTGATGTTTTTATTGTGTTCACTCCCTTGTATAATGCCCCCTGGGGCCCTCAAGGAAAATAAATGATGATGATGATAGCCCCAGGGTGCACGTCTGTGGGCACTGGAGGTGCCCGAGTCTTTCACCTCGGACCAAGGTGTTGGTGCGCCAAATGACGAATCACTTATGTTCTTTTTTCCATCTAGAGGCGGATTGCTGTATTGAGATTCCCTGATATCATTGCTCTGTACTCTTTTGTAGCCAACGCAATCCGAGCTACAACAAGCAAGGTTAGCCGGCAAGCGCGCTAGTACGATAGTACGAGTGCGATGTTTTGGGCTGCTTCGTAGTTGATCTGGTGTCGCTGAGTTAAGTGCCGTCCCCGATAAAGCGTCGAAGTGTTCTCAAGAACAAACTCCTACTAGCCAAGTTGAGCTGGCTGGAGATGGAAGACCTCCCGCCAACTCCAACTTGGAGGTTGATCGCGGTCGGTGGCTGCGATCGACTTCCTTAATTTATCGGCCCATCGTTGAGGCTCTGCGCAAGAGTTCCGAGCGCTGATCTCCCGATGCAGCAGCAGTTCTTCAACTAGTGTGAACCACCTCCTTTGCGGCGCACTTCGAGACGTCCCAGACGCACTGCACGCAGCCATTTGCAGGAAGCCGATCTAGGAGCGTACGGTTGGTCTTCTCCGCTCTTCGCCGTTGCGAGCGGAAGGCGACGCTGAATATCAATAACCATGCTCGACCCAGAGCGAGGTCGCGCATTCGCAGTGGCGATTCCATGCTTCGCTTTGCAGAGCGGCTGCACGAAAACGGTCTACCAAAAACTCCCTAATGTCCCTGAGCTCTCGCGTCGCGCGCGCTAACGTCGCAGCGCTTTGGAGTCGCGCGCGCTAAAGTCGCAGCGCTCTCGAGCAGCGCGCTCTAACGTCGCGGCGCTTTCGTGTCGCGTGCGCTAACGTCGTGGTGCTCAACTGTCGGCGCTCTAACGTTGGCGCCCTTGTGTCGTGGGCTCTAGTGTTGTACAGCCAAGAATTCGAACGCGTTCATATTCAACTCGAAGTACGCAATTCGTGCTTGACGTTTGCACGAGCGATGTCTTCAGCCACGAGAAGGGGCGATGGCTCGGCGACGCCTTCGTGCCAATCGACTTGGTGGTCGGGCGTGTCGTACATGATGAATACTAGTTCTTTTGATCGGTCTAATATTTCTCTCTCAAAAAAAGACAAATTCGAGGGTACAGCGAACGACAGTTCTGAGGTATAGGTGTCCCGTCCGTCGTCCGCTGCCATCGCCGTCCAGCCCGTGAGTCCCACGATACGCGATACGACGTCATGATGAGAATTGCGCAGTGAACGCACAGAATGCTTCCGGTTCCTCTGTGCATCATTTTTTCTTCTTTTCAATCATCGTTATTGCAGCGTTAAAAAAGCAACTGAAAAATGAGTTCCATGTTTTCTTTTTTTTTTCAATTTGTAATATAGAGTGTGTGCCTTCAATGACCCACGACTTTGATTAAATTCGGTGGTTGAGTCTAAACATTAGAAAACGGCCCGTGACCATTGAGGAAGAGATTGTGCGCGACTCAAACCGGCCAGTTCTCGATCGGTGGTTTTCGGGCAGAAGGAAACCGAATTTCGAGCCGCACATTCTGTTCAGGGCAGTTAGCTAGGCTCTCATTTGTTACGTACAACTAAAAACCTCGACGAGCATCAATACCCTGTCAGTGTCCCTTTGAACAGCATTTTGTGTAATTTTTTTTCACAGCAATTATTGCACGTCAAAGTGAAAGAGAAGAAAAATTTCACAATAGGACAAAATAATTTTATTTTCTATCTATAATATAAACGAAGACGTTCTAATGACTGCCTGCGTGCTTGAGGCTCAGCTTACACACCTTATCAAAATTAAACTAAAGTCACCGCCTTGACATGACATAGGCCAAAGAAAGTCGTTTAACTTTTTACACAAAACGCCGAGAGAGGGAGAACGGAAGGAAAACTCAACACGAAGTTTCAAACACAGCTGCGTGCATTAAAGCAGCAGCGTTTGGGACATCGTATTTGTTGTCGTTCCTTTCCACATTGTGTCGGGGTTTTGTCTGAAATGTTGAAACCTTCACCCGTTTCTTGCGCCCTAACGTTTTTGCTCGCTTAACTCTTCACCTCCATATCAGAAGGCATCTTATATAAGTAGAAGCAAAACTGCGGTATATACTTCTGTACTTACTGAGAATACCTCGTATTTAATAAAAAAAAATTAGGTTTAACGAATATATTTTTTTTATTAAGTATCAAGTCAAGTTGGTGTCCTTATTTGGATAATGATGGGTCTCTGGCTTTTTTGGGTATTTTTTGCGAATGTTCTCAAGGTGAAGAGTTGTGCGAGATTTGGACTTGGGAAATAATCCGTTACAAGTTACAGATTACTTGTAATCCGCTGCTTTTTCAAGTAATTTTGTAATATCCATGCTACAATTTTCTTAATGTAATTTGTAATGTAATTTCGTTAAAAAACATTGATATCGGATTACTTTCATTACTCGTCGCTTTAAAAAAAATATTAGCATAATACAGTAACTTCAGCAATACTCAGCAGTACATTCAGCAGCATAAAGAGAGCAAGTTGAACAAAATAAAAAAAAACATCAGCAAGGAAAAAATAGCCGAAATAAAGCACTAATTTTTGCATGACCGGTCACTACAACCACTATAGAAACGTGAAGGGCATGTACAGATATACGAAATGCAGCGAAAAAAGTAAGACAACGCCAAGTAGGTTCTCCGTCACTTTTGATCGTGTTTTTCTTCTTCTCCCGGGCAGAAGAAAACTCTTCGTATTTACTTGTTTTGTATTTTACACAGTTTCACCTTTTTCCAACTTCTTCGACGTCTCCCGCCACCTGCACAGACATGAAACGCGGGTCCGTAACTCCCTAGATTCGCGTGTTCAAAACTCGCGTAATAGACGATGAAGACTCGCACGAGGGTGTAGAATTGTCTTTGTCTTTGATGTGCGCTGCTTTATTCTAGAGCGTTTTTGCGGCACGGCTGAAAAGCGCCCGGTGCAGAAGCTAAGAGAATCGTCTTCGATGGTACGGACGATACTTCTTTTGGTTTACTTGTCTGGGCGTGGTGGCCGAGTCCACTCCTCACTTTACAGTCAACTGTCAACACAAAAGTAGGAGGTGCTTAGGTCATCTACGGAGCGCTGACAGAGAGAAAAGGGCAAAGGTTGTGTGCTCCTCTATCGTTTTGGGATACCCTTCGCCACCACGTCTCTAGCTCTCTCTGCCCCTCCCTCCCCTGGCCTGCACAGATATTGGTATAAAAGATAGAATCGATGAACGATCGATAACCCGCAACCGCCACCTTTTCTGACTGGTCGAGTTTTCGGTCATGGAGGTGTCCCGTCGTTGTTGTTGAGATGATCAAAATTCAGGGCATTAAGGAGAGCAGAAACCTAGAGTTTCAGTGCATACTTTGCTTGCCAAAAAAAAACACATTGCCCTCAGCAAGAACAACAAACTCTAATCTAAGGAAACACATCAAAGTAAGCTGGGGCACCTGCATTCTGCAGTGGCTATATATTGTCACGTTAAATTAAATTTGTTTTTACTGTGAATAAAAGGCGAAACACCCGATTCAAAAGGGAGCTTTCGTAGATCGCTTCTTTAACAGCGAATCTCGTAGCGGAGATAGACGCTGTTACTGAGCATTAGCACATCAAGCTTTGTCTTCACAATTCTATGGATCATTTCCGGAGGCCGTAAGCTAGCGGGATAGCGGTGCGTTAGAGCTTTCGGTGCCTTGTCAGCGTACATGGGAACGGAGTGCACCGACACACTTTTCCGTAATTATCATAATTTATTTTTACAAGGACTACCATAATACGGGGGTATGCGAAATGAAACGTAATGTTCCAAAATATTTTTTTTAATATTAAATTTGTTTTTATTGTTTTCTGATAAGTGTACGGAAAACTAACGTGAAAGTAATTTGGAACGTTACGAGTGAAGTAACTCGTTATAGTTCAGAAAAAGTATTTTTTTACGGTTATCCCTTACATTTGAGGCTCGATAAATTTTGAGGGTAATCCATTACATTTGACGCTTGGTAATTTGTGATTGTAATCATTACATTTTTGAAGTAACGAGCACAAGTCTGCTTTTAGTTAACGTGTACTTCTATCAATAGCCATTTCGAGTTCTTCGCAATTTTAGAAAATAATGAGGATCTATACTTTATTTCACCTTATTATGTACCGCAGGAAAGGCTATAAGCGCGAGCTCCTTAATCTGGGGCACACCTCGGCGGCACACGCCCTCGTGTATCAATGGCAGCTGTCAACGCTATGAGCTCATGCTTCTAGCCTTCGCTGCGGTACAAAGTAAGGTGAAACGGAGTATAGTCGTTTCGTTTTATCTATGTACTTTGTGGACGCTCTGCATAAATATAATGTGAAACCTCTGAAAAAATGTGAAAACATAGGTGGCCGGGGAATGTACCTGGCAGAGTTTAAAATTTCAATGAATAAACTTTAATGAATTAAATGTCACAAATAAAAAAAATGAAATATCATCCTAAAGCGGACGTCTGCTTAAATAAAGCGCCTGATTGACGCAACACCCGAAATATGGCGGCACGTTGAATCCCGGGCAGCCACGGCGGGCGCTTGCCACGTCCTCAGCAGTAGCAAATAACATTTCTGAGCCAAAAGCAATGTCCTCTTTTTCTGCACCAATTGTCAGCACATGATTATTTTATTATATTATATAAAAAAGAAATTGAAGAATCAAAAAGTAATGTGTTAGTTAATATTTGTCTCTCAAAAATTATCTTTGGTTACATGATGTCGACAGCTTTGCACTCGCGTGTGTATAAACGCGTCTCGTTTTCTTTTTTTTCCCCACAACCATTTTTCTTGCCTCTTTGACATGCAAGTCATCTTCATGATACGCTTAGGTCTCAACGAGCGATGGAAGGTTTCCTGGGGTACGAAAAGGTACCCCGACCTATTCGTGTGGCGTTTCGAACGGCAACTTCTATGCGGGGTGAGGCGCCTCAACAGCAATGGAAACATTCCTATCAAGCCACCGACAAAATGGTGCCATCACCAAAGCTACCACCGAACAATGTGGTACTCGATGCCTTTACTGCAGATCCTCACCCGTCAACGCGGAGGGCACTGTGACATCTGTCGACTGTTGCCAATCAGACACCTTTGGTTCCGCCAACATTGCCACCATAAATTGTGATTTAAAGCTGGTTTATTGCTAAACTTTTTACACAAGTAATCTTGTTCAATTAATTTTGCCCCTTTAATGCATGTTTGCCGACTCCCTTTGATCATAGGTCTAGTTTGACACGTTTAGAAACAGATAAATATCGCCTCTTGAAACAGCCGTTGATCCCTTTTACTCACACTGTATATTTATGACGTCTGCAAAAAAAAAAAAAAAATCTGACAGCTGTTTGATATTAGGTGTTTTTTTTTCTTTAGAGGAACAACAAAGTGATTTCGCTGTTCCTCCTGCTCCTGATTCTGTTTGGAGTAGTCACGATCGTGTTTCTCTTCATCTATTCTGGTAAGCAAAAAACAAAACAAAACAAAACTGTAAAAGTAAAAGTTAGCCCGTAAACACTTAGGGTTTATTGATTCGCAAAAATAAACTTCGCATTGTTGAAAGTCCAGTTTATGCTAAAATTCAACATTCACATTTTGGAAAATATTATCAACGTTTAGGAACACTGATCTCCATTATAGGGGCTGGATGGCGCATAGCTGCTCTCCGAGCAGGGCGCAAGTGAAGCCACCGGAAGTTTGATGCTTGTCCCAGAAGTTGAGCGTCTGCTGGGCTTCCTAGTGCATTCAGTCGAATGCTTTCGTCCGTACTTTCCGGTGTCTTTGAGAGATTTTATTAACCATGCTAACAATTAAATCCCCAAAATAAGGCATTTGAACTTGGGACATACGCACACTTGATAAACTACATATCAAAATGTTTATATCGAATGGCTTCTCGATACTCCTGGTCTGCTTGCGCTCTTGCTACGCCACAAGCAGGCGCTCTTGAGGTGACAAGCGAAAATCAAGCATTCGGAAGTGTTGCAAAGAGTGTCAAGGGCTCACTTCCGGGACAAGCCGCATACTTCTGGTGACTTCAGTCTCGCGCGCTCGACGCGCCATCCAGCCCCCTATAGTAGAAATCAGTGTTTAGGAACGAACGCATATCTTATTCAAATGCTATTGGTTATTTTATAAAACGTTCAATGGAAAAGTGTGGCCCGTTTTTGGCTAAGCTTGCGCCAATCATTCTCATGCATTTGTTACCTTCGACGGCAACTAGTTTACCTATTAAAATTTCGAAAATCGCTTATTACTTTTGCATGATATTACCACTCGCATCTCGGAAAAATCAAATCCGTGGCCGAACACTCTTTAAAAAAAAGGTACTGTAGTACCCTCCTGAAGGCGGTATTCGACTTTGCATACACAGCAACCTTTTTTTGACGTAACATTACCTCTTTGTAACGAGAGTGCAAACTCACCCCTGGGTTTAGTGTGCAACATTGCCTCCTTTGGAGGGAACCTAAGTTCATTTTGGGGTTAAAAGTGCATCGCTTTAAGGCCAGCTTTTACCTCTTTTAGAAGGAAACTTCCACCCCTTCAGAGGTAAGACGACATATCTGAAGGGGCTGGTTTTACCTCTTTTTAGAGGCAACAGCACCTGCTACAAGGGGCTGGTTTTAGCTCTATATAGATTGAACAGTTGCCTTATTTCGGGGACAATAGTACACGCTCCTAGTTCCAACTTTTACCCAATTATGGAGGGAACTATGATCCTCTTTGGGGTTAAATGTACACGGTGCGGAAAACAGCTGAAAAAACGCACACTACGAAGAACAAACGACCGGACAGTGCTCTCTGGCCATGTTTGTCCGTGCTTTCTGAGCTGTTTCCCCAATCATGTATAACGCCAACCAACTGACCTAGTTCACGACCTTACTAAAGTTTTAAGTGTGCACTTCATGGGATCACTTTTACCCCTAAATGAAGGGACTATGGCCATTCGTGGGTGTGATATTACATGCTTTAAGGGTGGGCCTTATAATGGATGAAAATGGCACTAGTTATGAAAGTAAATGACAATGTTTTATAGTAGCTGTCACAAACAAAATGGCATAAAAAATCAAGGGCATGAGTAGATATCTTATAAAAGTTCTAAGATGAAACCACTAAGCGCAATAAAAACATTTGGAACAACACTTTTTGGAGCTCTAGTTCGCGACGGTCACTAAAATTGTCACAAAAAAGTTCATAAACAATCAAATCTCTACCCGGCAAAGAACAGCGAATGGTTGGAACACTGCTTGAAACAGCGAATCTTCATTGTGGTGAACTCAAATGACCGAGTCTTTTACAAACCAGAATTGAAATAAACTCAGTGTGATATAACATAGATTGAGGATCACACATGTAACAAAAAAGCAATACAAATCAAGTCAATACTAGCAGTGACTAGTGCGTTGAAATTCAAGGACAGCAGTACACTGCGCCTCGTCCTATCCACAGTCATGGAATGAATGATGGACTGCAGGAAAGCAGACTCTGGGATTTGCTGTTCTAATGTAAAAGAAGAAAGGGCTCGTATCTCCTGCTGCTGATGAGCCGCAACCAACTACCGCGAGAGCCAAATGCATCTCACCTACTTGAAATGTATTGCAAAACATCAGTTCTGGATCATCTTGTATTTAAACCTTGCAAGTCATCAAAATCCATATGTATTTCAACCTTTGCAAGCACAAATCACCGTGAACATTAAACTACAACCCTCAAATGCTTTCAGGACCGAGTATGAAGTAGACTGTAATAAACTAAATATGCCAATGCTGGCACAAAACAAAAAGCAGTGATTTTGGAAGTTACAAAAATGTAACTCTAAAGCCATGTCATCGCCCTTCTGCAGCCTCTCAGAATCAACCATGTCTGCCTTATGTTAGACGAACACACACAAAAAAACACACGGCGTACAAAAATCCCTAACATGCATAAAAAGGCATTCAAAAAAGAAAATATATATATTTTTTTTATTTTTGTAGGTTTGAAAGGAATGTGGTCTCACGTGACTCCACATCTGAGTGTTTCAGAACTATTCAGTACTCGAGTGAATTGAACCTGGGCGCCTGAAATTGTGATGGTACTCAAAGTTGAAGATGAAGTAGAGGCAAAATGCAACCAGGGCTTCCTCAGCAGGCGACGCGGCTTCGAGGTCTCCCTTCACTGCCACAAAGCTGGCACCTCAATATTAATTAGGCTTGAGCTGACAGTCACCCGGTAGATTTCACTGCCAGCCTGGAGCCCAAAACAAAATGCGGATACCATTTTATACAAAATTGAAAAATACCATCACCAATTTAAATACACTGAGGGGGAAATATTAGATCTTTCTAAGACGTATTTGGATCATTTGATGGGACACTGATGCAAGCACTAAACAGCATCAACCCTACTTACCAGACGTGGCTAGTTTAACTGTTGGAGTAACTACACCATTGCCTAAAAAATATCACATGGCAAGCTGTAATCGTAGATTTGTAAGCACTTTCTATTCAACGGTCATGATTTAAATTTGTCACCCTGATTTATTTAGGTGACTGACAAATCTTAGTCAAGGGAAACAACTACTATAGCAGGTTTGCATCTACTCAGCGTCACGGCCGACTCTCATGACCGCCAACCCTAACCGCCAAAGGCCGAACTTCGGCAAATGTAAACATGTTGCCAAGCTAATTTGCCAGATTAAAAATGAATGTATGTTCTATTTATACACGAGAAGAAGAGCACATAAGTACGGAAATACAAAATAGTAACACACACCGAAAAAGACAGGCAAGCGGCTTTGCTGTCTTACCCTAATTTATTTACTCGAAGTGCGCCATCAATTTTCTCTCGGAAATGAATGAACACCACACACACAAAGTAAACATAAACAATCGAAGAGCCCCAATTCAAATGCCTAAATGTGAACAAAGAAATCCAAATGGCATATCGGTATACGCTTACTTGCAATAATACAGTGTTAAGAACAGCCACGAGATGAGTTCAAGGAACCAGCAACAGCATGCGGTTGTGGTCCTAGTAGACACCCAGGACGCTCGATGAAATCACCTAGAACGTTGACGCAGGATGGAATATGTCCAATGAACTTCAAATAATGCCAACATGAGCAATATAACTTCGCCTACTGAATGATCAGACTTTTAGAAATGTCTGATTACACGCAAAGAAAACGCCAAGACAACAATAATATTTGTAATCTCCTGACGGCAATAATTTAATTACCTTATTTCGTCATATACTACTATTACTGTTTGTTAAGCGTTCGAACAATTAACTCAGGCATTCATATTCGGTATTTCGAGGTAACCTGGTTTGACCAATATATTTATTGAATATTGTTAAAATATTTTAAAAATGACCTTGATATTAAAAATCACTGTTTAACTCTGACTTTCACAAATATCAACGACATTGGGAATTCATCACTTCGGTGTTCCGGTTCCGCCAATTAACGCCTCATCTGGTCCTGCACTGCAAAAAAAGAGCAATATTATGAGATTTCTAACTATTTTATCAGATCCTCAATTCAACGTCGGACGCGACACTCCAACGGCCCCCGAAGAGAAAAAAAACGTCATACCCCTCCCGCTTTAAACGTAGGCGACCATGGATT